>JAEANM010014393.1:0-14020 GCA_017656035.1 Myanophis thanlyinensis
AGGCAGCAAAACACCATTGTGCTTAGTTTATTGGAAAAATGTTTTCCAAATTTATTAATTTAATAACGGGTCTTCCTCGAAACTGCAGGGTTCCTGCTAGTAACTAGTTCGTCGGGCCGGATTAAAAAACCCAACGGGCCGGATGTGGCCTGCGGGCTGTAGTTTGCCCATGTCTGGTGTAAGGAATAGGACGGTGCTCTTTCTTTCAGAAGAAAGACGGCATAAACAGATCTTGAAGAAGTGTACAGCACTTCTAGTATTCATTTAAAAAAAAAAACCAGCCTTTTTTTTTTTAAGATTCCTTAAAAAAAGCAGCTGCAGCTGCTTGAAGGATTGCATTAATTTAAGTTTAATTACTTCTGTTAACACTACCTTCCTGAGATTATGGGAGCAGTCTCCTCTAGAGAGACTATAATTTTACCGGCTGCACCTATTTTGTGTTATGTGTTTCTTTTAAAAAAAAAAAAAGAAAAAGCCCTAGAACCATTGTAGTCACCTTCTCCCATCACTTTTCTTCCACCCCCACCCCACGGTGTAGAGGAAGATTCTGCAATTCCTATTGCAGTGCCCACCCGCCTACCTGTCTCGCTCGCTAGCCATCCTGTCGTCGCAGCGCAGGCTGCAGCCGTGCAAGCAGCCGCCGCCCAAGCAGCTGTAGCTGCTCAGGCGGCAGCGCTGGAGCAGCTACGGGAGAAGCTGGAATCCGGGGAGCCGCCAGAAAAGAAGATGGCACTCGTGACAGATGAGCAGCAGCGTCTGATGCAACGGGCTATCCAACAAAACCTGCTCGCTATGACCGCTCAGCTGCCGATGAGCATCCGGATCAATAGTCAAGGGGCCCGCTCACCAGGTCGGTGGGTTTGCTGCATGTTCCCTCCCTTCCCCCCTTCCCCCGAGGGTGGATAGCCATGCCAGACTTGAGGTGGAAGTGGATCGAAGCCATGCACCTTGTTCAGGATTGCCTCGTATTGGAGCCTGAAGCTCTAACCACTGCACCAACCACTGTGGCACAGTGGTTAGAGTGCAGTACTGCAGGGCTACTTCTGCTGGCTGCCAGCTGCCTGCAATTTGGCAGCTCAAATTTCACCAGGCTAAAGGTTGACTCAGCCTTCCATCCTTCCGAGGTGGGTAAAATGAGGACCCAGATTGTTGGGAGCAATAGGCTCTGACTCTGTAAAAAACGCTTAGACGGGGCTGTAAAAGCACTGTGAAGCGATATATAAGTCTACGTGCTGTTGCTATTCAGGGTACAGGTAGTCCTCATTTATCAGTCACAACAGGGCCCAGAATCTCTGTCACTAAGCAGTGTGATCATAAAACAGAACATCTCATGACCGCGACATGGGACTTCCTGCTGGCTTCCCCATTGACTTGGCCGGTCAGAAGCTCACTGTGAAGGTAACAAATGGTGATAATGCATTGCTGGTTGCCAAGTGCTTGAATCGGGACCACAAGACCACTCTGCACTGCCTTTAACTTTAAGGAGCACCTGTCTCTATTTTCACCACTGTCTTTAAGTTTGAACAGTCCCTGAATGATGCTGCTAAGTGAGGATTACCTGTAGTTAACACTCCCATTAAGAAAGCATTTTACAGCTATTCCTGAAGGAGAAAGATGCGACTCCATGGCTAGAAAGTTTATTTTCCAAGCAAAGGTCTGTTACGGTTTTTATTGTGTCAGAATCATGTTTTGTGAGATGGCTGGCTATATACAGTAGTACTCAACTTAAGACTGGTCACTTAACATTTTGAAGTTATGATGGACCCTTCCAAAAGCTACTTATGGTCCATTTTTGAAGTGATGATGGCCACATAACACATACAACACTATCACACACTGGCACTTTGAGCACTTGGCAACCGGCTCATTTTTATGGCTCTTTGCAGTGTTCTGCAGTCATATGAGCGTGATTTGCAACTTTTTTGGCTGATTTCTGGAAATTACTTTTGGTTTCCAGCAAAAAAAACAGCCTTCGGGGAAAATTAATTTGCTTTATGACTGTGGCATTTGCTTAAGGGACTACAGCATTAGCTTAACAACTGTTGCAATTTTTTTGTTGCAAATATCAAGTCTGAGTCACATGATGCCTCAATTTACAACCACAATGATTTATGATTGTAATTCCAGGCTCAACTACAGTGATAAGATGAGGACTACTTGTAAATGTGATGAATAAAAATTAAAAAGGATAGTTTTTTTAAAATCCGTGTAAATGGCGTGAATGAAACAAGTTTGCATTATTTTATTCATTTCTGCCAGCTGTATTTTTTCTGCATCATTCTCTCTTGCTTTAACTAGGCCTGGACTGATAACTATGCTCAAATCAGAAACTAATCACTGTCCTATTTATAAGTCTACAAATTCTCCCCTTCCCCCCCCCCCCCCCATTTAGTGAAAACTGAAATCTTGTGTCTTTCAATGATACCATTAAAAATTCAAGCTGTCAGGATTCTTTCTTTTTAACAAGATTTCAGCATATTCCGATGATGCAAGTGGCTGAGAGATTGCCTTCATTTTCCATTTACAATATTTACATGTCCTTGTTTTCAGCCTTGCCCGTTTTAATTTCTAGTTTATAAGCCAAAGTATGTGTGGCCCCAAAGTTAATTTACTGCTGCTTTAAGCTAATCTCTCACCATACAAAGATTGCTTTTTGTATCTAAAAAAAGAGCCATCTTTATTCTTTTGCAGAAAACCGCCAAGACTCTTCCATGAATCTGGCTGCCAATGGCACCGGTAGCATTAGCATGTCAGTCGAGATTAATGGCATCGTGTATGCAGGTAAGGGGGAAATGCAGTTGGGACTTAAAGAAAATGGTTGGCCATTGCAGCAAGAGTTGATTGTTCTATAAGCTGTGTCATGTATTGTTAAAAAGGTGGCAAATTTGCAGGTAGATGATGAGCATCCAGTCTCTAATCAAACAAGAAAGGGGGGGAGGGGCATGCAGCTTGGGGGTTTTTTGTTTTTGTTTTAGTCTGCAGAGAGTATGGCAGAGATGTAATACCATCAGAGGGGGAGTGGGCATGCACTGTTAATGCAAGCTTTTGATGCCAAAAGAAGAGTACTAACATAAACATAATGTGCTGATTTTAATCCTTTAAAAAGAACAGAAACCCTTGAGTACTCCAGAGAGCGTATGTAGCAGTTCATAAGATGGAGGGAGGCCCCACTGACATATTAAGAGAACCTCTCGAATTCATCATGTCATTCTTCATGTCATTGCTTTATTGTGTGTGTGTGGGGGAGGGGGAGGGGGGTTAATTGACTTTCCAATCCAAACTAAAGGTGTGTGATTCTCCAGTGGGCTCCCTTCCAAGTTTTAACTAGATCAGACTCTGCTTAGCTTTTTCACAATCAGTCAAGATTGACAAGCTGCTGCTGTCTAGCGTGACATCTCTGTGGCTAAGATGTAAAAACTAATGTGCTTACTCTATAAAGTACTGCCCTCTTTAGTTAACCTTGGCATATTAATCCACACGGGTTACATTGCTTGAAAGGTGATACTCTAGGTTTTTTTTTTTTTTTGGGGGGGGGGGGCTTCAATTATTATAGGGTGGTACAAAAATATGGGCTGCGGGAGAAAGAAGAGTTACAGCCGTTGTGAACCCGCCCTGTCCATTTTTGTTCCCTATTTCTTTCCAGGGGTGTTGTTTGCCCAAACTCCAGGAGCCTCGTCTTCTCACAATAAAGGAAACGCCAACAGTGGGCGGAGTTCCAGCAGTGGTGGCAACGGGGGTGCAACAGGTGGCACGGCAGCAGGTTCACAAGTCGGTGTGCCCCCTGCGCCGACTTCTACCTCAACCAACTCCTTATCGCCTTAAACCCACCACCTCCTCTTCTTCCTCCTCCATCCCGCCAAAATGAAGACACTGTTTGGACAGGACATTTGAGACCGGCCCTCCCCTTCCCTGTCCCCCCACCCCCCAGTGTGCAGCGGGGGACTGAAATTGTGCCTTCCCCACCCTCTTAATACCCCTAGGCATCAGGGCCTGCCTGATACATTTGGATGGGGTTTTCTTGGATTTCGGGGACTGGATGGGGATGGAATCTGTGATGAACCTTACCACACGTGGCATCCAGCCATGGACATTGAGGGGTAACAAGCGTAGTGCAAGGGGTCTCTAAAGATGCAAACTCCCCCCTCCCACCCAGGCAGCAAGGAATTCAGGGATGGTACTGTCCTAGGATGGGACAAAGATTCAGAAAACAAAGTGCATTTTTCCAATGTAGCTGAAAACCAAACACCCAAACAAAATTCAGGGGAAGGAGACTACCAGGAATGATGGTTTTCTCCTGTCCTTCCTCTGCTGTTTTGTTTTTCCCTTCCTCCCCTTTAAAGAATTTTTTTATCCACTTGGTATTCTCTGTTTAGGGTTGTGCTCCATGGGGTTCTGGGCATTGCAGTCCCTACATACCCAGAGGGGAACCAATTTGGGGAGGGGGGGGAGGCTGTTTCTAGTGAATACATTGGAAAGAATCCACCACCCAAAAGCTAAATGGGGTTGGAGGGGTGTTGTTAAATTCTGAGCCGGAGCAATACTGTGCAGACTAGCTTTTTGACGTGATGCATTGTAGATCCATAACTCCTTACCTCATGCAAATCCACACTTTGCACTGTGTGTCCTTTTGATTTTGTTTTTGTTTTTAAGTTATTCTTTGGGATACCTCCAGACAAGTAGCGGTGGTGGCAGTAGCAGCTGGTGTGCCTCCACTCTCAACTCAAGGCTTGCTTTGAAATTGAACCCTAAATAAAAATTTTTTTAAAAAATGCAGATATTAAGGATTTCACAGATTGAGGATAATTTGGGGAAAGCTTTATTCCTCACCTTTTTGGAAAACTGCTTGTCAAACTAAGGAAAATTGAAAGGGAGGGTGTAAATACAGTGTTTATTTTCAATAGATCCCCCCCCCGCCCCTAAATCGGACCCACAAGCAAGCTTCATGTCTTTGCATTTGTTAAGGAAAGCACCTCTAAAATAGGTTGTTTCTTCTTTTTTCTTGCGATGATAACAACTCCTTAGAGCTGTCTGACTCTTTCTTCCTCTCCCCCTCTCTCCCCAGATTTGGGTAGGGCTTTGAGGGTGCTCAGGTAGTATTTTGTGTGTGGAGTGGGTGGGGTCGGAGGGGCTATGGTAGCATTTCATAGGATAATATTTTTATACAGAGCTGCCCCACCCCACATATGGATTGTACGTTTGTGAGAATGAGGACTGAAAGAAGTCAGCCTGCCAGCTGTTTAATTGTTGGCTCTCTTCTAATTCTTTATCTTAACCTACAGAAGATTCCCTCTGTCATATGGTCAGAGTGGCTGATTATTTCAGAGGTTTCTTAAAAACAATTTAAATAGTAGCATTTACCTGTGGCATAATCTCTGCAAAGCTGCTTTTGCCTAAGCTTCTTTTCAAAGCACACCTATTTAGAAAACAGAAGAGAACAGCATAGTCGCCACGACTTCTCTCAGGCTGGTGGGAATTTTTAACTCTGGGTGCACTACAGAATCCCCAAACACAGTTCACAATCAACTTGAAGCTTTTTTTTTTCTTTGAAGACGATGATTTGTTAGAGTCTCCAGTGTTGTTGGGGAGCTCCATGGTACTCCAGAATCATTCCTGCCGTATTTATAATTTTGTTTATAAGGAATCAAAGGGTCTGCAGGACAAATATCCTCCATTATTTCTAGCAGAGATCACTCCATTTTTGCCCTTTAACTCAGTCTTCTAGCATCCTTTCTTTGACTAGCTATATTTGCGTTCGCTTTAGAACAGCTGCCTGAGAGGCATTTACCTAGATTCCCCCCCTTTCTTTCTTTTTTCAGTAACAAAGAAGGTGACACGAATAGTTGGAGCTATAGATCCTCTGTAAAGTATAGAAAGGTCGCTTGGAAATTCACAATCTCAAAAACCATTGTTTTTCAGGGCCATCGTTTTGAGTTTTTCTTTTCCTTCTGACCTCTTCCTTTAATGCATTTTAGGAAAATAACTTTTCCGCGTTTTCATTTCATTTCCAAAAGACCAGTGAATCCCAATAACATCAACAAGATATTTCTCATTCGCCATCGCAAAGGCCCTGTGCCTATTTTGATAGGGTTTTTTTTCCCCTCCCACATTTTAATTTGCTGCTGAGGGAAGTGGACCCTGGTGAGCAATTTGGTTAATTCCCTCTTTCGATTCTCCTAGGTATATGCACTCCAATTCACTCCCTTTGTGCCCTCTGAAAGTATAATTTATTTCAGCCTGTGCAGTTAAATGACTGCTGCTTTCAAAGAAATGGAGCCTCTGTAAGAGAGACCCTATTTGTGGATTTACCGTGATATGAGGCAGAACCGAGGCGGAGACACAGTTGGAAAAGGTTGCTTTATCATTGACGCCCTCCCAACGTTAAACACATACTGTGGAGTCAAGATTTCGTTTTGGCAGGTTTTAATTTTCTCTGTGGTTAGCCCGAGTAAGCTCTTAAAAGAATTTTTATGGAGTTTGAAGCAGGCATATGTTCTTTCTGCCTCTTCGTTGCTGGGATTTTAATGCTATCGCTTAGTTGGGTCATACAAAAAGACTGACATGTGGCAACCCTTTCCCTTGGGGCTGGTTTTTTTTTTTAAAGTTGGATTCTCTGAGATACTGTAATTGATTCAGCATAACAGAAAGTATTTTGAGTTAAATTGTCAGTGTTTTCAAGCAGGAGAGCATGCATTTTTCACTGAATAACCCATTTCAGCCAAATGGCATTGTTGGATGGCCCAGACATGAAGAAACCTTGGCAAGAGAGCATTGGGAGATGGGAGTCCCACATTTCTGGTCGGATGCCAAAGTAGCAAGGGCTAAGCCTGTGGGGAATTCACAGTTGTGGATCCAGCAGCTCTTGGGCATGCTAAGAATAGGAAAATTCAGCTTATCTTCAGGTTCCACGAATGCCGAAAGGAGCGCGCTTCATTTTGGGAAGCAGTGTGTCCTGGCCAAGTCGAGCAGTTTCCCCACAGTTACAGATCCCACAGGCACTTCAGTCTATTTTGAGGTCTTTTGTCGTAGTTCAGCTTTACAGCATCTCCCCTCTTAATGCCAGATAAGGTGGTTAAGCCTTGGTTACAATGGCTCCAGGTCTAGAAACACGGGACAAAGCATGGCGTCTCTAAATGGTGGAGGAAGCGGAGAAGGATGGGTTCACTTTCTGAAAGAAATGGAGTGCTCTGAGCCCCACAAGCTGCCACACAGGGGGAATTTTTCCATTCTCAGGACAGCAGTTATCTCATAAAGCAGTGTTTCTCAACCTTGGTGACGTTAAGATGTGTGGACTTCAACTCCCAGAGTTCCCCAGCCGGCTGGGGAATTCTGGGAGTTGAAGTCCAAACATCTTAACGTCACCAAGATTAAGAAACACTGTCATAGAGGAAAAAGGAAGACCTTCGGAAAGTGAAATCCAGGAGATCGGCGTCTAAGGGGTGTAAAGGAACTGCAAGATATAAAAAGGAGAAGGGGGAAAAAAAGTGCTCTTAAAGGTGAATTGCTGGATCTAACCCTTTTAGATGGCGCAAAACAGACACACTCTTTTTCTCTCTTCTGCTTCCAGAGCTCTCTGTTGACACAGAGGGGGATGCAAAAAAAGAGGGAAACATGGCTGCCATGAGGCACACTTTCAAAAAAAATGGCTTCCCCTCTTTCGTTTAGATACTGACTGGGTTGGAGGAGGAAGAGACACATTTCTCTTATCACTTGTGGTAATTGGCAGAGAGTTTTATCTGTGACCTATAGGCCGCCAAAGGTAGTAGAGCTTTTGTTCCATCTGTGCCCTTCTGGTTTGATAAGAGGGTGGTATCACATCCCAGTCTGGAAGCATTCCTCCCCCTGGAATGCCCTGCCACTTGAAGACTTTCCGTGAAGACTAGCTGTGAAATTGGAGCCTTTCCCCTCGTGCCTTCACCACAGTTCTTGGTATTTTCTTGTATTGTGTGCCGAATCAGCGTTCCCCAATGATTCCCTCCAAATATGATAAGAACCGCAACTCCCAGAATGCCCAGACAATGTGGTGCAAGATCACTTTAGGAATTCTGGGAACTGGATTGCTATCACTGCTGGAGAGTGTCCAGCTAGGGAAAACTTGGTGTCTAGGGTTTCTGTGAGATCTGGAAACTTGACTGCCCCTTAGTTTTTCTGATCCAATCTACATGTACATCTCCCTGGGAGGAACCATCTGAAAGCATCTGAGACTTTTTCTGCAGAAGCAGACTATTTGATGATATGCCTCATTGGTTTTAATCAAAAGCAAAGAGTTCTCCATCTTTGTGGAGATTGCATAGAGTAAAATGGCTAAAAACAGTTGCTTTCTAGATCTTGTGTTTGAGGTGAGTTTTGTAAGTAAGGCAATGAAGAAATCTCTATTTCCTCCCAGAAAAACCTTTAGAGTTGTAATTGCCAGTAAGGTCCATCACTATCTATATTCTCTGCCACAAAGCCAGCATTTTCTATTTTTGTTTCTTTCATCTCCTGTGCGAGTCTGATTGTTTCCTATCAGAATTTTCTTTAAATAAAGAAACTATTTTTTACAATTCTTAAAATGTTCATCCAAATTTGACTCTAGACTTATGTCCCTGCAAGCCATGCCCAAGATAGAATTTTGTGCAAAATTGTTCTGCTACATTCTTTCCTTAAGCAAGTTATCCTTGGTTTAACCTTAGCTATAGGCAGGAGATACCAGTAGATAGCAATTATATTAACAGTATAATTGTGTAGTATAATTGTGTGTGGAATATATTGGCTATGGAGTAGGTAAAAACATCTCACACAGGGCAGAGAGAGGGGAGGAATTGCTCTTATACTCTTCATTGTTTTGTGAAAAAAGGTGAGCCTATTGAGAACTTCTCTATTTCATGTCCTGCTTCCCAAATATACTAGATTGGTTAAAATGAGTTAAAACAGCCTTTTTGTTATACAGTAAATCCTTGTCCTCCTATCTCTCTTTCATCCCCAATGGGAACTATTTTTACCTAACTGCTGGATGGACCATCTTCTCCCAGCAGCATAGAGAGTATTTAACAAAGAGGCAGTTGAGGTAGCCATCTTGTCAAATTTTAAGCCAATCACTGTTCCCACCTCTGTTTGCAGCTTGTTGTAGGAAGACAGGCCTTCTTACCTTCCTTTATTAAGGTAATACATGCATAAGTGTCTTTCTCCTGTTTGCTGTTCCATTGTGGGAGCTGCAATTCAAGTAATGAACCATAATTTCCTATTTCACACGAATAGGGAAAATAATGGTTATTGGCTTTCGAATGAACTAGGATATTAACTCAACTTCAAATAATGCTTTAATGTCCCAGAGTATTCCAGCTTTTGACGATCAGTTCAAATTACAGGGAAGTTGGTTAAATAGACATTTTTTTGTTTGCTTGGCTTTATGTTACAAAGAGATTGTGAGGTTTGGCATAAAGTAAGTGTGTAGTAGTTCTTCAGCCATAAAATTGTCCAAACCTGGCCAAACCTTTAGCGACAGCTTTCAGGAGCTACTGAAGTGCAAGTTATCACTTTTGCTTCTTCATTTTGGTAGCTCTTTCTCTGGAATTCACTGGTCTCAAACAAAGTAATTTAAATATGCCAATTTTGCATGAGACCCCCTCCCAACCTGTGTGTGTCCACTGAGCATATCACTCCATTATTGGTGGATGGGTCTTGGCATTTTCCCCATAAACATGATGAAAGAGGTTTCGGGGTTCTAGTGTGCAGGTTGGTGGAGAAGAAAGATTCTATAACTAAATTTATATAAATATATATATATATATATAAATATATATAAAATGAGTGTGTATGTTTGTGTCTCTTTTCCCTTTTTTTGAGTGTAATTGTGGGCGTGTGCGCGTGCGTGTCTAAGAAACATATAAAATTTATTTTTCAATCCAAGTTTTTTAACTAAGGATTGGATTTGTAACTCAGGGGAATTGAACCTGCTGTCTAGATCTTGATTGTATCGGGGGAGGCGGGTAGGGGCAAGGGTCTCGGAACAAGGGCGGGTTAAAAACTGTTCAGATTTGCTTGCTGTGGCTGTTACTTAGGTGGTGGTGGGTTTAAAAAAAAATGTTCTGCTTGTTTTTAAAACTTTCAAAAGAAACGAGCCCCCCTCCAGCATTGGCTTTTTGGAGTTTCCCATTTTACGTGAGTTTAATTATACCCAACTATCAAGGAACATTCCAGATTCTTTAATGATTTTGGAAAAGTTGCGTGGTCACCTTGGAGGAATTGTAAGCAGGCAGTTGAGAGAAAATTGGATACTTGTGAAAATATTGGGGTAAAAAGGAGATTTGAGTTAGAAGTGGTGATGCAACATCACTCAGTCTCTTCTGGGAATAACTTTTCCTGTTCTTTTCTCATTTAATAGCACACATTTAGCATTTTAAATCCACCACTTTTTTTCTCTCTCTCTCTCCAGATCTCAAGCAATGCTCTCCAGCTTGCTCAACCCACAATCAAGTTTTGTCTTGGGGGGAGTTTATTGGCTTATTTTTATTCTTGCGAAAGGGGTAAGGGATGGCTTTAGTTAGTAAAAGGGTGTTTTTGTTCTTGCATTTGTACAAACACTGTGTTGAGGGGGGGAGGTCTTGATTTAAGGGGGGGGCGGGGAGAACACAATACTCTCCCCCCCCCCTCACTCTCCTTTGCATATCAGCTTAAAAATAAGATGTAATTTCAGTTTTTCTCTGGGGATTTTGAATGGAAAAAAAAATTGAATACAGCAAGGATATGCAATCTGTACAGCGTATGTAGTTTTTTGACTCAGGTAATAAAAGAAATAAAAATCGTAAAAGAAACCACATTCTACCTCTGAAAACAGTAGGCCTGGGACTGCCTTTTGTCTCCTAGCCTCTGTAACTTTGTTTTTGTTTGTTTTTGCTTTTGTTTTTTTTTTAAATCACTTTTTTCGCAAAACATTCAGGTATTAACCTTTGTGACTTAATAAAGAAATAAAAACACTGAAAAGTTTACATTTTATAACATTATTACAGATTGTATTTAAACTTCAGAAATATTTAAGATGATTGTAACCTTGTAAAGTTTAAGAAATATTAAAAAAAGAAGAAAAAGATACTTTCAAAGGTGTATGCCATCCATGTGTATGTATGTGTGTGCTCAGGTGTGCACATCTGTGTGAACATGTGAATATGGTGCCTAAATTGAAATGAGGATAAAGGTAAATAGTTTCCTCAGTTTTTCTTCATTCTCTTTCTTTAAAAAGAATGGCAGCCTCTGATATTTTTTGCATGACAAAAATTCAGTGGGGGGAGGGGTGAACTAAAGAATTACTTTGCTCGCAGGATGCTAAATGGATAAATAATCTATCCTGTCATAATGTACCTTCTTATGTTCTTAAGCCTTTCCATCTGCCATACAAGGATAATAATATTGACTTACCTTTCTGGGCTGTTGAAAAGGCTGCAAGAAGGTAGAAGGAGAAGGCTGAGTTACATTGAGTTACATCGTTCAACACTGGAATAGCAATATTCAGTGATTCACAGGTAAAATGGCTGTTCACCTTATGTGTTGCCAAATTTATTGGAAGGTTCTGATGGTCAGAGTTTAAATTTGAATCACCAATACTCAAAATTATTTTGAATACAGAAAATAATATAGCACTAAGGTTCAGATCCGGTTGCAAAATAATGTGGGACATACACTTTGAAACGACTATGACATCGTCAATATTATCCACATTAAGAAAAGTTTAATTAACAAGGATAACAGGTTTGGCAATGGCTTGTGAGAAATAGAAATGCACATGGTGGTTTTGTATAGTGGAATTATAGTTTTGTATAGTGATAACAGCATTTATCATGCTGTGTAAAAAAAAATTTTTTTAAACATGGATTATCTAAAAATCAGCCTGAGTGAAGGCCTGTGGTGGCAGTGTTGAACGGACATCTTTATTTCAGCTTAAGCCGGCGATCCCTGACCTTTCCGGCTTTGATGACCAGCAGGAGGGGGGAAGAAGAACGTAAATGTGAACAGTCACTAAGTGAACTGTTGTAAATCAATGACTACCTGTAGTAGGTTTGGCATAACACAGGGGTATCAGACTTGATTTCATTGAGGTCTACATCAGGGTTATTTTTGACCTGGGAGGGTGTGGCCAGCTCAACGTCACTCGTGTCAGGGGTGCCTGTGGTAGCCTGAGCGCTCTGCCAATGAAAATGGTCTTCCAAGCTCCGTTTTTGGTTGCCACGGCCTCCTGCAACCCTTTGCCAGTGAAAACAGCTTGCACATGGTCCTCCAAGCTCCATTTTCACTGGCAGAAGCATCATGGGCTGGCCCAGGGTGGCCCCCATGGGCCAGATCTGGCCCCCAGGCCTTGAGTTTGACATCCCTGGCATAACGCTTCCATTCTGATATAATGTAATGGGTGAATCCATCCAATGAATCTGAATAGTTCCTTCTTTTCAGCTAAATTCTCAAATGCATTTGGCTATGCCTTTTGCACATCCTACCTAAACTACAATCCATCTTTTCATCAGTATGAAGTCTTACTATCTACAGCTGGCTCTCAGCTCTGTGTTAACCCCACAAAAGGCTAGCTTTGTTTGTCCTTTCGTTGACAGGTAAACATGTTTTTATTCAGGCAGGCACATAGGTTTTAAGATGATATTACTGAAATAGATTTTAATTGGTGAGTTACAGTAAAGCTGCTTCACTGATTATTTTTAATTGTTAATGTTTTCCTTCTAATCCTGTTTTTATCCACAATAGCATTAGCTGCTCTGCATGTTATTTTTACAGAGCAACAGAATACAAATTTAGCAGCGAGAAATTCTAGCTGCCGTAATAGATTGCCTACCCTCCCCCTAGTCTAAGCCTTTGGAGTGAGGCTCATTATTCAGCTACCACAATTCAAAACCACTTAACATAACTTTTTTTTGTTGTAGGGTACTGTAAAAATGAGAGCCAGTTTGGCAAAGTGATTAAAGAGGACTGAGTTGAAGTCAGGAGAATGTGAGTTCTAATGCTAGCTAAAGCCAGTTGTGCGAGACTTTGGACCCCTTCTTTTTCCTAGGAAGGAGGCAATTGCAAACCACTTCTGAAAAATACTATCAAAAAAATACTATCCCCCACCCACCCACCCACCCAGCACCCCACATTGTTTGTGTAGTTGCCAGGAGTCAAGATTGACCAAAAGGCACATCTATAATAAAAGCAACCTAGATTGTAAGAGAAAGTAGTCGTGATCAAGTATGTCCTAGATTCAGAAACTCTGTTAAATGCATCCCAAAGGTGCTTTTTCAGGAGACAACTGGACTTCCTTGTTTTTTTCTCTTTGAAGACATTTCGCTTCTCATCCAAGAAGCTTCTTCAACTCTGACAAGAGAGTGGGGAATGGAAGGATTACAGACTTTTAGCTATGCAATTTAGGATGAATACCCTTCGAATGGTGTGGGTGTATGAACAGATTTAAAAAAAGAATAATTGGAGACTATAGGAACCATTAGCACTACTCACTGCTCAGGTGACCCTGAGGACACAAAGGCTTCAAGGACCCTCAGAAAGGATCCAAATGACCAGCTGTCTGCGAGGAATATAAATCCTTCCATTCCCCACTCTCCAGTCAGAGCTGAAAAAGCTTCTTGGATGAGAAGGGAAAGTCTTAAAAAAAAAAGTCAAATTGCCTCCTGAAAAAGCATCTTGGATGACTGAGAATCTTTACAGACTTTGTATGAAATATATTTAGGTAATTTAGAAACAGGAAAGTCTAGAATCTGATATAAATAACCTGTCAGTATTGGCTGGATTGGCTATAGTTTGCTGATGAAACCACAACAGACTGACACTGCACAACCAACCATGCCATAAAATTGAAATCGTACTTTGCTAATCATAATCTGCTGTACCTGGCAGCATCTTTCTTTCGGCTGTTCCCGTTAGGGGTCGCCACAGCGAATCAACTGCCTCCACCCTACTCGGCACCCTCCACTCTCGCCCCAATCACCTTCATGTCTTCTTTTAGCACATCCATATACCTCCTCTTTGGCCTTCCTCTTGACCTCTTGCCTGG
>JAEANM010014394.1:0-14020 GCA_017656035.1 Myanophis thanlyinensis
CCGGACACTCTTCAAGGGGAGCCCCATGTAGAGAGCATTGGCATAATCCAGACGGGAGGTTACCAGGGCAGAAGTGATGTATATTTTCTGTATACATATTAACTTTTTTACTTATGCTGAAGATGCAGGGTTGATGGAAATGATGTACAAGGTTCTTCTGGTGGAATAATTTTGTTTTATTAAATTAAGCTTATGAATGTTTTTAATCTCTTGCATTAATTAAAAGAATATGTGTAATTAAAATTAAGTCCCATTGACTTGAATAGGGTTTATTTCTTGATAAATGAATTCAGGATTACAATCTAAATGCATATCATTCTGTCTTTACTCTGCAAATTAATTCCGGCATATAATTTTACATCCTCTTCAGTGAAATCCAGTTATTCAAAGTGAACTTGAAAACTACCATCATCAAATGGTATATGATGTATCAAATATTTTTTCTGATTTGCGTTTTCTCAAATTTATTTTATTTATTTAACATCATTTATATAGCTACCCAACTAACTCTCCATGACTGTAGGCAGCTTACAAAGATAAAAACTCAATATAAAAAAAATTAGAAAGCAATAAGACCCCAGCCATCTGTCAACAACAGTCAATCAAATAAGATGCTTGATGTGCTTAGTCAAGCTCCCCAGACCCACTGACAAAACTAGATTGTGATGGCTCTCTTTGGCATTGGCTTGGACAATGAGGAATGGTCAGTTCTGGGAACATCTAAGAAGGCATTATGGGGAACACCAGGGGGATGTGAAAGGCTCTCTGGCAAATTTAGATGGTCTAGGCAAGGCTACACCAGGAATGTCAGGGGAATCCAGCAGTGAGAAGGAGTAGAAGAGGCACAGTTTTAGTCATTTACTGTGGATGACCAGTTGGCCATGCAGGCCAGAGAAGAGATGCAGCTGCAGCTGGTCAGCAGAAGAGGAGTTGCCACCCCCACCCAATCAAGGTTGCACAGAGCTGAAGTGCAATGGAGGTCAGCAAGGCTACTTGCAAGGAGGTAGGCCTTAGCCTTCCTAATGAGATGCAACAGTTGATGCCTAGTTACTTCTGCATTTGGAGCCTGGAACTTGTTGGAGACAATTGTTTGTAATCTGTCAGTCCATGAATAATCTTGGTCCATTGTCTTGAACCCATTGATGCCAAACTACCTTCATCAGGCCTTGAAACTGCTTTTGAGCCCATCAAAGTAAATCTGCCTTTGTTGTGCCTTGAACTCATTGAGACTATGCTGCTTTCATTATGCTTGGAACTCATTGAGGCCAAGTTGCCTGCTTTGTGCCTGAAACCTTATAAGGTGCCCAGAGTTATGTTGAGGTAAGATGGAGGCCTACAAATTTCATAAACAAACAAACAAACAAATAAATAACAAAACCTGCTGGAGTTGTGTGGTTTTTGTTGTGCCTTGAACCCTTGGAAACCACATTTGCCTTGGTCGAATCTTAAACTCTGAGCATCATGGGGCTGTCATCCTACTGGTGCTATTCCTGTGCCTTAGGCATAGAACAGACTGTGGCAGGAGTTGGTTATGTGTGTGAAATAAACACACATGATCTACTCTCTCTCTCTCTCTCTCTCTCTCTCTTTTTCTATATACTGGGATAAGAAATGTCTTCAGGGAGTTGCAAAAAAGTGTCAAAATGGAGGCCAATGTTATATCTATGGACATGATGTTCCAGAGGGAAAGAGCCACTACAAAGAAGGGCCTTCTTCTTGATCCCTCTAGATGTACCTTCTTAGGAGGAGATCTGTTCTGGTAAATAGGAAAGATGCAACCAAGAAAAGATTGATCCTTCATATGGCAAATCTATTGTACAAACAAGGTTTCCAGTTGCATAATGTAATCTTTTCCTCCTTTATACACCCATATAGCTCCAGCTATAAGTATAGTTCATTTTTTCACTCCAATATATTTATCAATGCAGCTTTGAATCTTGGATACATCGCATGCCATCGAAAAGTATAAGTGTAGTATAAGAGAGACAGTGTGATATACCAGTTAAAGATTAGAACTGATGAGATCTATGGAATTTTCCTGTGCAAACTGCATATGATCCCTTGGCTATCTAGAAAGATGTAAGGCATCTTTCTTCCATTTAAGAAACCTTTTTCCACTTTTTTTCTTCCTTAATAGTGACATTAAAGTAAACATCTGATTATCTGAAATAGTCAACATTACAACACCATTTTAATCTAGATTTTTTTGGACTGTGAACATGCTAACTGTAAAATGAGATGTTCTAGAAACCAATGCTTTACAAATGCTGTATGTGATAATCTTGCTATTTGTTTTGCAGCATTAGCCCAAATATTCTTATTTCAAAGTGCCAGTGAGGGCAGAGGTATAAACAGCAAACAAGATAGGCCATGGAAGAAAGAAGCAAGCCCTTTGTATAACAGGATGATAGACCAGATGTACAGCTCAAATTTGTCAAGTCACTAATCAGTTAAATCACACTGGTTAATTAATTCTGTTCAGTCCCATTCATTTTCTTCTAAATGATTCTGACTCAGAAACCCAGTGGGGAGCATGTTAAACAGACCATACCTCTTCCAGCTGTACCATGAAGGTAACATTATGTCCTTGTTCTGATGTCAGTGTGCCATCTGATGTGACAACCCTAAGTCCTCGCGGGGCTTTGCCAGGACACTGCTGCGGCTTGGCTGTGTACTGCTCACGCACACCGTCTGTGCAGTTATTAGACACGACCTTTCTGTACCTGTGAAAAGAAGAACAAAGAACCCTGAAGAGACTAGCTACAAGCTGCTTGTTTCTAATGATAGCTCCCTTTTTCAGACCATCACTGTCACATGTCAGATATTTAAACCACTGAATCATGAAGCAGTATAAATTGACTTGGTACAGAACTTTAGCCACTTTAGCTCTGATACTGAGAAGAACTAACACATCAGTTATCAGAATTAATGGCATTGGCAAATGTACATGGTGATATTTTATCTTGTTATAAAGGAACATTTGTCACTACTATGCTGGGCCAAATGAACTCACAAATGTGAGGGGATAAAGGAGTAAACTTTCAGTTTTATAACTCAATATAAAATTTTACCTGCCAAATATAGGGATAGAAAATGACATAGACAATATTGATAAATCTTCCCCATTTGTCAAGGCATAAATTAAACCTACCATTCTGGAAAACTTGAAAAGGTGTTTTGATAGTATTGTCATCAATAAAGGATAATTATACTTTTTTATAGTTTTCTAATAATTCCGTCTCAGCTTTTCATTTGCAAATAGTATCACTCAAGACATAAAGAAAACGACAGACTGAGAATAATATAGTAATGGGTCAACAGTTGATAATGTTAACAAACAAGTATTACAGCTTTGACTACTTACCCAGTGCTATTGAGATAACTTTGACCAAGGCTGCATTCTTTTGACAAAGATGAAGGGTTATACCAAAAAGCTGGCAAACACTGGCCATTGCTGTGGCGCTCAAATCCATAATCACTAGTTTGGAAAGAAGAAATATTAATTTGGTGATATGTAAGTGGCCCATTGCAATGGAAACATATTTTTCAAATATAAATTGACATATAAAACCATATGGATCTCTTTTAAACACATGCACTTAATTCACCTAGAGATACCCATGTTTGGACAGATATCTTCCTATAAATTACCCATGGCATCTGGCATTCATTCATAAACCCAAATATCAGAAATTTTAGTCTTATTTCTGATCAAGAAACTATAATCTTCCATTTACAAGACTTTATTTGGACAATAACCTTAACATTGTCAAGTTTCTTTACAATAGTGTTGAATATGTCAATTCCATTGGACAAGTCTTTTGTTCTGCTGTTTCTTCTCTTGACATGCGGTTGTAACACATTTTATAATTTAGCAAATACTAAATTCTAAAACCAAGTCTCACCATTTTAGCTTATGATGGTTTAATATAATCAATAATGTCTTCAGAGTACTTCCTTGTTCTGATATAGATTCCAGAAACTGAATATAGTTCATACATGAATAAGATATGTATGCTACAATAGCTGATCAATTATCTCTGCAAAATAATAATCTGTGGTTGTGAAGAGGAAAACATTTCCTTTGTAGCAATAGCTTTAAAAATCCTGGATTTTGCTTCTTAAAAATCCTGATTTTTTTTTTTTCTGTAATATGTTGATACTAGGAAGAGGGCCAGCTGATTTCAAATGTAGATGTGCTTATTCAACATTATTCAAGTTACTTTTGAAGTATCCTTACTGAATAAACCATAAAAAGACTATTTGGTTATTAAATCAGCAATAAAATCATTTAATATGCTAAAAGAAAGCAAATATTCATAAATGAATGATGCTTTCTCTGTAATCTGATTGTCAACAAACCAAATTCTCTTGTATTAATGTAATTAAAAAGTGATACTATTGTATCCATATCAAAGGTTCAGGTATTCAGTTTAAAAAAAGCTACAGAATACCCAATAACAAAAATACAGAGCATGATTTCCTGTAACACAAGTGATTTATGCTTGAAATCTACATGTGCTTTTCTTTTTACAGGGGAAGATTTTTTTTGTATTTTATCTGAATTTATGGTTTATACTTCATGTACTCCAGTGAATATTTTTTATATTTTTAGAAGAATGGGAGCAAGGTTTAAGTCTTTCTGAGAGACTGCATAATTGTTTGATTGGGCTTTGGTCTATTAAAAAGGGTAAACATCGGCTGTACGATTCAGCAAGAATAACAACTTTCCCAGTTTTATGTTACAGGTAGTCCTCAATTTACAACTATTCATTTAATGATCATTTCATGTTACAGTGGGAAAAAAATAACTTATGGATGGTCCTCATGGTTAGGACTGCCATAATATCCTTAAGGTCACCTGATTCAAATTCAGGCACTTGGTAACCAACATGTATTTACAATGTTTGCAGCATCCCTGGTTCACATGACTGCCAACTGCAACCTTCTTAGATGGCATCTTACAAGCAAAGACAATGAGGAGTTGGACTAACTTAACAACAGTGTGCTTTTCTTAACATATGCAGCTATATGCTTAACAACCACGGCAACAAAAGTGATAAGATTGGGTCACTGAACACAGCATAAGCAATGGGAATTCTAATTCCAATTTTGATTGTCAGTTGAGGTCTACCTGCATTAATTCCAGGACCATTGTATGCAAATAGATAGATAGATAGATAGATAGATCTCATGGCTTAGGACTCAGATACTGATTCGGAAGAAATTTGTTCCAGCAAAATCTCTATAATTTCAGTCTCAGGTATTTCTCTACTTCTGATTTCATTGCTCTTTTTTATTTTCTCATAATCTGGGAAGAAGAAACATGTCTTGGGAATTGTCCCTAAAGAGGAACAGATCAGACAGGTGGAGGGGGAAAAGTCCATATCACCTATGCTATCATTTTGTTGCCTTTGGTAATCACCCACTCCACTTTCTATAGATGCAGCCTTAAAGTACATGGATTTTTTTTTCCACCTGAAACCAGCTGCATTTGTTAGGACATAAATGATATCAATCTGTATATCCAAATGGCAATGTAAGATGGCATAAACACTCAAATAGGCTGCTGAGAAATGTCACCAGCAGCTCCACTGCATCTCATTATAAAGGCATTAGTATCTTTTCCTCACCTTCCAGACCTGCAATCTAATGAATTTGTTGTTTTCTTTCTGTTGCACACAGAGCGCTGATGATAGTGACAAATTGCTGCCTACCTGTAGTAGGCACAATGCACCTACCATCAACTGGAGCAGCAGAGGATGAAAATGACTGTTAAAATCTGAGCAGGGGAGTGGAGCGCACCCAGAGCGGCTGCATTTCATCCAAGCATCTGGTGTTCGCAAGGCATATTTTGATTTTCATTTTGTGACAGGTTGAAACCAACTTATACATTTTATGCTTCTCTCTCTCATATTCTCTCTCTCTTTCTCTCTCATACTGTCTCTCATTCTCTCTCGCTCATATTCTCTCATACTGTTTCTCTCTCATATTCTCTCTCTCATCTTCTGTCTTTCTCATACTGTCTCTCTCTCATACTTTCTCTCACGCACTGTGTCTCTCATGCTCTCTTTCATACTCTCTCTCATCTCTCTCTCACTCTCTCTCTCTCTCATCTTCTCTCTCACACACACTGTCTCTTTCTCTCTCATCTTCTCTCTCTCTCATACTGTTTCTCTCTCATATTCTCTCTCCTTTCTCTCTCATACTCTCTCTCATACTCTCTCTTTCTCTCATATTCTCTCTATCTTTCTCTCTCATACTGTCTCTCTCTCATTCTCTCTTGCTCATATTCTCTCTCTCATACTGTTTCTCTGTCATATTCTCTCTCTCATCTTCTCTCTTTCTCATACTGTCTCTCTCTCATACTGTCTCTCTCTCATACTTTCTCTCTCACACACAGTGTCATACTCTCTTTCATACTCTCTCATCTCTCTCTCACCTTCTCTCTCACACACACTGTCTCTTTCTCTCTCATCTTCTCTCTCACACACACTGTCTCACTCTCTCTCTCATCTTCTCTCTCTCACACTGTCTCTCTCTCATACTGTCTCTCTCTCATACTGTCAATCTCTCTCTAATATTCTCTCTCTCTCATACTCTCTCTCTCTCCCTCTCTTTCTGTGTGTGTGTTTGTGGCCTAAAGGGAAGACTGCAGAAATTCAGCAGCTGTGAAAAAAGTAAAGCCTTTCCCAGACATTGCTAATAGCCTTTTTAGGGTTTTGAATATTGAACTCATATCTGAAATTGCACAGGGATAGGAAATGTCTCCACATTCCCAGTGAAAATATCCTCATGTATAGCACCGTAAAACTATATAACTAATTCCAGAAAAGTACATCCCATGCTAGGAATATTATATTATAAACAACATTATGAATTCTGAATGGAGTTTCTTCAAATCTATCTCGATCAACTAATGAATATTTAAGTTAACATCCCTCCATTTGATTTTTTTTTCATATTCCAGGAGATAATATAGTTAGTTTCCTGCCAACCTCAGTTTCTATTCCCAAGTTAAGATTTTGTTCCCTTTTGAGGGAAACTTAATAATTATGTTCATAAATCACAGATATGAAGACCTCTAACACACTACAGGCAATTTTTAACTTCCTAGTAGTCACTTAGTGGTGTTAAAAGTTACAATGGACCTGAAAAAGAGGACCTATTCCTTATCCAAAGTTCTGATATGGTGGTCCCCCTCCCCCCACCATCACATGACCCACACTTCAGGTGTTTAGCAACACCGCTGCATCTATGGCCAATTACAGCATCCTGTCATGACATGACATAAATGACATGACATCCTTGCCAAAAAGCAGCATTTTTGGTTTTCAGCAAAATCACAGCATTTGTTTCATGGCTAACACAAAAAAAGGCTGTAAAATTGTGTCAATCATTTGACTGATTCAAAGTCATGGTGGCATTTTAGTGGACACAGAGACAATCCAAGGATGTTGTTGAAACTTTTCTTGGTAAGTATAGAGCATCAAACTACTTTCAGCTGGTTGACAAACTTCTTACTGCATACAAGATCATATAAGTGGAACATGTCACTTATGTTGAGTCACAGGTTCACACATGGACTTTTTCCTGAAAATCTAGGTGCAATTATTGACAAACATGGTGAAAGTGTTGGCACAATGGAAAAAGAGTATCAAGGCAACTGGATTTCTCCAATACTTCAGCGAGATGCATTGGTCACTAAGTGCAAACAAAAATCAGCAGCAAAACATTTTTAGCCCTGTTCAACTCATGAAGCAAATCAGAAATATTATGTAATTAGATACAATATAGACATTAAAATTAATTTCATTCTTCTCAAGATTCTGAAATTATATTGATGTTCAGTTTGAAGGGATCTATCATCATCACCAAAAGTATTTCAGGAAGCAAAACTTTTGAAAAAAAATATTGTTGTCCAGTGAAATCAGTGATTGCCAATGCTTGTTTGGAGTGCTGGGTAAAATGCAATGCTTGAAGATATCTTGTGTTGATGCAGCTCACCTATTAAATTTAGTCACTTTAGAAATAGATCTATGAAACCTGAGGGATGCTGTTGGAAATGTGGACAGGAAAGTAAATAATGTAGGGAAGAAAATAAAACAGATGAAAAGGGGGAAAACTACAGGTGAAAAACGGGGAAACTAATAAGAAATAGTGGTGCAACTAGGGACAGAGTGAGGAATGGAAATGAGCATTTGCAAATGGGGTGAAATCTGAGAAATTTGGGAGAAAACATGGAGAGGCGGGATGGAGCTTCTGCAAGGAGCTTGAAGAAGAAGTTACAAAGAAATCAGCAAGGAATGCATGAATCAGAAGATTCAAAGTAAGGAGCAAGTTAAGGAGAAATAACATTATGTGCCTCACTGTTCTGTGAAAAAATGTTTATGCGTGTCTCTAATTACAGTATATCTCAGTTGTTGATCAGGGTTATTGTCAGTATATGAATGTTCATGACTTGGAAGAGACATGGTAACAAGGTCAGCCAATGAAGAGACATGGCAACAAGGTCAGCCAATGGGGACTGTTAAGCCACATAACTTTGACAGTTATATGTTTTGTTTGCTCTACCTGCACCTATCTGAAAAACCCAATCAGAAAGCATGGGAGATCTATGTGCCTCAGTAGACTTTGAGTAAGTGAATAAATGACTGACTATAAACTGAACCTGACAAGTTTGTTTAGGAGAATGCATATGATTTTCCATGTTTTTCCAATTTTTAAGCCTTCATATACTTTGTCACACAGATATACATTTTAGTATTTATTTTAAAAGAATGGGGAGATAAAACGAACAAACTAGAATGTAAGATTAGGCCATAATGAAATTCTAATGTTAGAGAATTTAAGCAGCACAGGGTTGAACTGCAGTATCCTTGGTTCTTGTTTGCTTGCAGATGTTTCTTTACTCCAATATATAACATCATCATTCCTGGTAAGTGTGGGGTTTGCTCCTCTTAGATCCTGCCAGTGTTAGTGAGGTATGGTTTTCTGCTTGATTGTTTATCCATCTAGTATAATCCTGCATTATCTGTTTGTTTATGCTGAAAAGGATGTACGCTGACCTTTTTGTTTCCTTTTAAGTTTTCTATTGCTTCTTCTGAACAGTGTGTAAATATTGTTTATTTCCATGTGTCCAAAGATGACTAATTTGTCTGGATGCCAAGCTTCCAGGAATTCCTTGCCATTTGGATTTGCCTTGGTGTAGGATGTTCAGTTTCCCATCTGAAATTGTGGTTGAGTATGCCATGTGCTGTGAGATGAAGGGTTTTTTCACTGGGTATTCTGGCTGTTCTCTGCCTATCTTTTCCTGGATAGTGGCATGCAGACCTTACACTGCATGTTATAGATGACTCCTGTCTTTCCTCTTCCTGGGATTAATGGGACTTTGTTCTTAATGAAATTTGTTAGGATAATCATGCATCCTATTATTTTATTTGAAAATTGTTTTACCTAATTATTAACTTAGAAACAAAACTTTCATGTCGAAGAACACTGATGCAGTATGGATAGAGATGGGGAGAAATATAAACCAACTTAATTTGTACCCACAGAGTTACTGTGTTACTGGATCACAATTATCCATTTATTCAGCACTTCTCCAAAGCCTTTAATCTGATGAAAAAAATGCTTCAGAAATGGATGTCAGGAAAATTGCATGAAAAGTGACTGGGTTATGGAATATAGAATTCAAATAGAATGATTACAACAAAAATGATGATGATGGTGATGTATTAGCATTGTAATCTAGACTTATCTTTTTTCTTAAAAAAACAAATACTTGATCTGTTGCTGGAATGATCCCATTTATGCTGAAATAAAGCCCTTGAAAATCTGGCAAGGTTTAATAACACATATGTCACTGTGTAATCCATTTATTAAATAAATATGGGTTGGTTTCTAGGCAGTTGCTAGGGAATAAATGCACATTTTACATTGTGACATTCATTCCTGAAACACTATTGCCCCCTGGCTGTGAAAAGTGGGCAATGCATACAAATTAAATACCTCTGCATTTACTTTTTTTCTTTCCTATCTTTTAATATACAATTCTTTCTAACAAGGTTCAGGGCTTACTTATTCTGCTGTCACAGGAAATGTGCATACTTTTCCCCACAATTTGTGACAAAATTTGAAAAGAAATTCAAACTTGCAGATGCAATGTCTTTTGGTCTGAATCATGTTTTGATAATCAAACATGATTCTTGATTTAAAAAAAAAGATTAAAAAAAACTAAAACAAATAAACAGAATTTAAAATAATTTTATTTAAAGGCTAAAAAATTGCCATAAAACTTTTTTCTGGATTATTTAAAATTTTGTTCTGGGACTTGAACTACTTTAGTTCTGGATGGGGTTACATTATGCCAGACTGACCCAGTCCACAACTTTGGGGTTCTCCTGGACTTGCAACTCCTGGAGAAAAAGCAGGTAGCAGTCATGCTAGATGAATCTTTGTACAACTTTGTGTTGTGCATCAGTTGTGGCCTTTCCGGAATCAGGTCCACTACAGGTCCTATTGGTCAAGGAATTTGGATTGGCAGTGTCCAAGAAAAAGGACTTTTCTGTTGTGGCTCCTGCCGTTTGGAACATCTTACCCTCTGAGGTGAGATCGGCTGCCATCCTTTTGACCTTCTATAAAGGTCTAAATAGGGGACCGCTGTGGCTCAAGGGGATGCGGTGGCTCAGTGGCTAAGAGGCTGAGCTTGTCAATCAGAAAGGTCGGCAGTTTGGCGGTTCAAATCCCTAGCACCATGTAATGGCGTGAGCTCCTGTTACATGCCCATCTTCTGCCAACCTAGCAGTTCAAAAGCATGTAAAAAATGAAAGTAGAGAAATAGGGACCACCTTTGTGGGAAGCTAACAGCACTCCAAGTGCCTTTGGCATTTAGTCATGCTTGCCGCATAACCATGGAATCGTCAGCAGGCAGCGCTGGCTCTTTGGCTAAGGAAATGGAGATGAGCACTGCTCCCTAGAGTTGGGAACAACTAGCCTGTATGTGAAAGGAGAACCTTTACCTTTAAAGGCAGGAATAACTGGTTCTGCAAGATAGCTTGTGGCCCCAGTTGAATTAAGAGGCAATCCCACCTCCCTTTCACCTACATCCTGTTCCCTCCCTCCCCATCTGTTAACTAAAATGCTACCTTTGACTGTAATTTCATTTTTATCATTTTAGAAATATGTCTTTTATGATTTTAATGCTCTTAACGCTATAAGGCTCCCTGAGCCTCTTTGAAATATGATGGTAGGCAAATAAATTTAGTATATACAATAAATAAATATGATTAACAGAATAACAGAGTTGGAAAGGACCTCGGAAGTATTCTAGTCCAACCCTGTGCTCAAGAAGGAAACCCTACACCATTCCAGACAAATGGGTGTCCAATCTTAAAGACCTCCAGTGATGCACCACTCACAACTTCTGAAGAAAAAAGCTCTTCTAATGATTAATTGTTCTCTGCCAAATTTCTCTGAAATTTCTTCTTAGTTTTAGGTTGGATCTCTTCTTGAGAAGTTTTTATTCATTTCTTCTTGTCCTCCCACAGATGCTTTGGAGATAAGTTGACACCCTTTGTAATAGATTCATTTCATCTCTAGTCCGTCTTTTTGTTCGACTAGACATACCCAGTTCTTGCAACCATTCTTCATATGATTTAGCCTCAAGCCCTTAATTATCTTTGTTGCTCTCTTTCTAGAGCCTTAACATCTTTTTATACCATGCTGACCTAAACTGTACTAAATATTCTAAATGTGGTTTTATCAAAGCAGTACAAAGTGGTACTAACACTTCATGTGATTTTGATTCTATCCTTCTGTTGATGCAGCCTGGGACTGCATTTTTTGGTAGCTACAGCACACTGTTGGTTCATATTTAAGTGGTTGTCCACTAAGAGTCCTAGATTTATCTAACAATTAGTACTACTAAGTCAGATACCATCTATTCTATACCCATGCATTTGTGTTTTTTTTCTTCCAAAGTATAAAACCTCACTTTTCCCACACTGAATTGCTTTTGTTGGATAGGGCCAGTGTTCAACTTGGTCAAGACCTTCTTGGATCTTGAGCCTATCTTCTGAAGTGTTGGCTATTTCCCCAGCTTGGGGTCATCTGCAAATTTGATGAGTGCTCCTCCTATCTCCTGATCAAAATTGTTTATGAAGATGTTGAAGAGTATTGAACCTAAGACTTGGATACCCCATTCCATGTAGATGTAGTTCTGTTAAGACATGTTGAGTGTGGTGGTTCAGCAGTTACAAATTCATCTAGTGATGATATCTGAGCCACATTTTTCTTAGCAAGTTGTAGGTTGTGGTCTACTTTGTCAAATGTCTAATGAAGTCCAAGTATACTATGTCCACATTTCTAGTAATAACTTTGTTTACTTCTAGGTTTGTTGCTTGATTAGCTTTTTCAGGATCTTTCAAGTGTTGATGTCAGGTCTGTAGTTCCTGGGTCCATTTTTCCCCTTCTTTAGATGGGAATCATGTCAGCTCTTTTCCAGTCCTCTAGTAGCTGCCCAGTGCTCCAGGATGTTTGAAAGATATGGTTCAGTGGTTCCAGGATCACATCCACCAGTTCATTCAGAATTCTGGGCTGTAATCCATCTGGTCCTGGTAATTTGAATTTTTCTAGAGCAGTGGTGGCGAACCTTTTACTTACCGAGTGCCGAAAAGTACGTGCTTTGCACGTGCCATCCGCACTTGCATGTAGGTCCTCCATGTGCGCTGCATGTACAACTGCACCATCTGCGCATGCATGCAGCTTTTGCACATGCAGTGCACACTGCGTGCAGGCACTCATGCACATATGAGCAATCGCCTGTGCATGCGCAGAGAGAGTTCCAAAGACCAGCTGGATTTCCTGCTGCAACTGCACACATGCACAATGTAGGTCCGAAGACCAGCTGGGTCTCTGCAATCATGCATGCATTCATGTGCAATCGCATGGGCATGCTCAGCTGGAGGTAAGTTGGCCAACAGCTTGTGTGCCCAGCAAGATGGCTCCATGTGCCATTACAGGTCTAGAATGTATAGGTCGTGTCTTACCATTTTCTTGCCTATTTTGACTTGTATTCCTGTTTATGTTAGATTGGACTGTTTAAATTTACTGATTTATTAGTAAATACGTATTTGTGGAGATGGGCTACGAAATCTTACATTTCAGTCTTCTTGCATTCTGTTTTATAATGAGCAGAATTTTAGTTGCTGTTCCTTCCTCAGGAGCAGCATAACTCCAAAGATTCAGATGATCCTTTTGGACTCAGTAAGGTTGCAGAGACCTGTCCTTTCCTAGAATTAGGCTGTCTGTAATGATTGGAAACTGAACGGCTGTAGTTGGCATTAGTTACATTATATGTTTATTTGTGTTGTTTTTAACCTGGGTGGATTTGCTTCTGCCTTTAATTCTATATTAGTTGCCCAGATTTGCAGTTTATGGGTTGAGCAACCCATGTAAATTGATTAAATGCATAAAGAAACAAATAAATAAATTATTAAATCCAGAATTAGGGTGTAAAGTATAGCTTTCCAGAATGTTAAATTCTTACTGTGTGCTTGATTCTGTTCTTATAGCTTGAACACTGATATTATAAAACATTGCAGAGCAAATAGGATTTAGGAACTGAATGTAGGAAGCATGGAGAGTTATATTTATAAGAAAGGTTGCAGTGAAACTAACTATGTTAAATGAGACTACAGCATTTATATATATGGGAGACCTGTAGGGTGCAATGCTTATAATTGCATTTAGCTGAATTTAGTTACAATTACCCTGCAGCACCTTTTTGGACAGCCATGAAAAAGTTAGAGCTTGCTATCCCCCTTAATGCTGCCCTTTTTCAAGTGCTTGGAGAACATTAGCATGTATCATGGCACCAAGATTACTTCTGCGTTATTCTTCACATATGCAGAAATGAATTAGTAATACTGCCTACTGTGTACTACTGTCTTACTTGTAAGAGACTAAAAAACATGCATTCAAATCATGAAATCTTGTATCTTTAATATCACCATTTATG
>JAEANM010014395.1:0-14019 GCA_017656035.1 Myanophis thanlyinensis
CAACAACAACAACAACAACAATAATAATAATTTTTGATAATTATTGCCACTTTGGATAAAGTATATGGATCGACATAGTATGTGCCTTTTTTCTTCCTCACTATTTTACAATACATTATTTAATGGCAATATATTTTGTAACATGAAATGCTAAATGGTTGTGTATAAATGGTTAGAATGCAGTACTGCAGGGCTAAATCATGGCTCACTCCAGGAGTTTGATTCTGAGCGGCTCAAGGTTGACTTGAAGCCTTCCATCCTTCCGAGGTCTGTATTTTGGGGGGCAATTTACTGACCCTGTAAACCACTTAGAGAGGGCTGCAAAGCACTGTGAAGTGATATATAAGTCTAAGTGCTATTGCTATTCAATTCCTAATGCATAAACATTTATTTGCATAGAAAGGTCACAGTTATATAGCTGAATTGAAAAGAAAAATACATTTTTCTTATGCCAAAGCAGCATTTTAAAAATTTTCCTAAGATACTGTGCACTTCTGATTAAATTTATGACAGGAGATCATCCTGGCTACTTCTGCATCATATTCTACTTGGGAAGAATCAAGTTTTCAGCAGGACTAAGGAACCTCATCACAAAATGATTTACAAAACTGCCACAATGACCAGACTGGGCAACTGGTGGGCATCAGGTTCTATGCAATTGCTTTATAAACTATGCCAGAGTTTATACTGCTTGAGAATCAAAAAGCACACCTGAAAAGTGTTCTGGCTCTAACTTCAGAGAAAATGGAAGTCCCTTAATCAATCATTTCACCTGCAGCCTTTTAAAATGTCAGGTTACAACGTCAACCGTAGTATAATTGCCTAAATTGTATAATGCAGCAGCTAGACACTCACCCAGCTGCTGCAAAAGTAGCCCTGCTAAAGTCCTTCTATTTGAGCTTCACAAAAACAGGATGGCGGATGGTTCCATATTTAGATCACTAAATGTTTCTAGATGAAGTGCAGGAGAACTCCAATTAGTCTCCATTTTCTTCAATGAGGGGATGAAGGATGAAAATGTAATTCAGCATAGCTTGCTTGTTCAGTTTAGCTCCTCGGCATGTCATAATAAATTATGAGACAAGGGACTTAGGAAGTTGCAAATCAGACCTTAATGGAGATCTTAAGGGAAGACAAAGCATAGCCAGCTGGATCTGACATTTGCCAAATTCTAGCTCAGCTTGAAGGGCAATTATTTTTGCAGCTTTCCCTTTGGTCTAAATTTTTATTATTCTTTTGTTTGTGCTTTTTTTTCCCTTGGTCCATTCCAATTTCAGAGCACTAAAGGAATATGGCCACATTCCTAGACAGTTACTGGATTCGAAAGGGGTTTCTCTGAAAGTTTGCAAGAAGATGAGAAACCCAAATTTGGCACTAAAACCACCAAAGGGCAAACTCAGGCAAATATCAAAGGCAGCTTGTACTTGAAAGGATATGGATGTCCCTGGCCACGTGTCCGTCTCTTGAGAAGGAGTATACCTCCCAGGAAGAGCCACATGAACAGGGAACCTAGCTTGAGAAAACCAAAATGAAAGACCAAAAGAAAGAATCAGTGCACAAAAACCCTATTTTGACCTCTCAAAAAGAAATGGCATCATGCTATAAAGATATATTAAATTAAAAATCCACTCTGAAGGGAAAGAATCAAAAGAAATCATGAAAAAATGATCAGTGTCTAAGAAATCATCTACAGACTTTCAGTGGGATTTTCTTCTAAAAGAAACATAAGCATTGTAATTCAGTGAAAACAGTGGTTTGGTCACTGAAAATTGACAGCTTCCCTGCACTGCATTCCTGTGGAGTTCTGGGGAAAAAGTATTTGGGTTAAGACAGTTTATCAGCTCTTTGGGCTAGTCATTCCTTCTCAACCCTAAATAAGAATAGAATAATAAAAATTTACCTACCATCCCACATTGAATCAGTGTGGAGATAACAGGCCATGACCTTTAGAGTAGAAACTTTCATCCTGCAGTAGGTTCACTCAGGATAATGATGATGATGATGACAATCCTTAAGTATGCTAGAGAGTTGTTCAGTCATTGTCATATCTAACTCTTTGCAACCCATTGACCATAGAACACCAGCCCCTCTGTCCTCTACTTTCTCCCAGAGTTTGCCTATATTCATGTTCATTGTGTCAATGCTCTTTGCACAGTCACTTCTGCCCTCGTTATCTCCCACCTAGACTACGGCAAGGCTCTCTACATGGGGCTCCCCTTGAAGAGCATCCGGAGGCTGCAGTTGGTGCAGAGTGCAGCCACACGGGTGATTTTGAGGGCTCCTCAGAACTCCCATATTACACCTCTCCTGTGCGAGCTACACTGGCTCCATGTGGCCTTCCTGGTGCGATTCAAGGTGTTGGTTCTTACCTTTAAAGCGCTCCATGGCTTGGGACCCGGGTATTTACGGGACTGCCTGTTGCCACCATCAGCCTCCCACCAGCCAGTGCGTTCCCACAGGGTGGGCCTCCTTGGGGTTCCATTGCCTGGACGTTGTCGTCTGGCAGCCCCAAGGGTTTGAGCCTTCTCTGTGGGGGCACCCTCCCTTTGGAACGAATTGCCCCCAGAGATCCGGACCATCACAGACCTGCGGACCTTCCAGCACACATTAAAGACTCTTCTGTTCCAACAGGCCAGTCTGGCCTAGCATTAATTATTTGGGGTCTGAAATTGGTTTTAAATTTTATAATTTTTATAATTTTTAATCAATCACCTAATTTAATTATTTTAATTTGTTTTTAATTGTTTCTGTTTTTAGATGGTTGTACGCCACCCCGAGTCCCTTCTCGGGAGAGAGGCGGTATATAAATTTAATAAATAAATAAATAAATGTCACTATCTAATCATCTCATCATCTGCCATCCCCTTCTCCTTTTGCCTTCAATCTTTCCGAACATCAGGATTGTTTTTTCCAATGAGTGTTCATATGGTGGCCAAAGTTTTTTACCTTCAGCTTCAGTATCTGCCTTTCCAGAGGACAGTCAGAGTTAATTTCCTCAGACCGGAGGGGCTCATCTTCTGGCATCATATCTTTTTGCCTTTGATACTGTTCATGAGGTTTTCTTGATCAGGATACTGTAATGGTTTGCTATTTCCTTCTCCAGTGGACCATATTTTGACAGAACTCTCCGTTATGACTTGTCCATCTTGGGTGGCCCTTATGGCTTAGGTCATAGCTTCCTTGAGCTGTGCAAGCCATGACAAGGCAGTGATCTATGAGGGAGATGTTGGAGAGACAACATACTTCTAAACTAGGCCATTTTCCTTTCAAGGTACCCATTAGAGTCAAATACCCCATAAGGAAGAGTAGATAAGAAACAGAATAAGTAACTTCCATCTTCACTTACAGTTGTCCTCTTCTCAGAGTCCACCTGAACTAACTGTTCTATGAAGAAGAGCTTTACAACCATCTTCTCTGAGAATGACCTCTAGGCTTCTCTGGACATCTTTAGGTTTAATTAATTTTTTTCTTTTTTTCTCCTCATTTCGTTCTGTACCATGTCTGTCTGATTTTTACTTTGGAAGTCATTCCACAAGCCTTTCAAGTTGAAAAACACTGTGTAACTATATTATGTTCATGAATAATAAACCAAGCTAGGAAGAATAGTCAGAGGCAATAATGGTATTATGTGAAAGGGTGCCAGATGGAGATAAAAGACATGTAGCTTGATAAGTTGAACTGGATATAGTTGATGGGTCCTTATGTGTCTCATCCATATTAATGTTTCTAAAGACTTTCAGAAGATACCTCTACATGTCCCATTTGCTACAGATCAAATATACTTTCCTAACTGTTCTTTAACATCATTTATGCATGATGCAGCCTTTCTCTGATCCTCAATCCATAGCCGAGGATAGCTAACTTCATTTTTTTTCTGATCTTGCAAGGAAGTAGTATTTGCCATCTTCACTTGGTACAGACTTTACTATAAGTATGGCTTGTGACACTTTTGTGGCTGTTGTGATGCAGGAGCATCTTCCATTGACTGTTTTTTTGACTACTGTGAGCTTACCTCCTCCTTTCTGGTTGCATCTATATTCTTTTCATGGTCATTTAGGTTTTTGCTGCTGGTCTGCTATGATATTAGAAGAGAAAGAGCAAGCTCACTAGGGAAAGTGATTGGCAAAGCCTTTTTCAAACTCTTCTTATAAGTACTTGGTGCTGCTCTTGTACAGGTCTTCTCTAAGCAGAAGTCCAAGTCTATGACTTTCTCTAAAGGTATAGAGTGTCCTGATCTACTACTATTTTTAGGGATCTTAGTATTGCTAGAGCTAAACCAGGAGCTCCTCAAGTGTTTATTGTTTCATTATCAATACCAAGATCATTAAAGAAAGTAATTCAGGGTTGCTGATTTATTGTCTTCTCTACTGGTGAAAAGAAGTAAAATAGGACCTCTTTAAGCTGCATATCAAGACCTTCCTAAACAAATTGTAACCACTTGACAAATCTCATCTTCTCTTCTCAGTTCTAGCATCACCTCTTTATAGGTGGGGCAACTGATGGCTATTTTTCCTCGTAGCTGGGAAATCTACCAATTGCTACAACTTACGTTATGAAAAAGAAGTCCAGAGATGTAATACTAATGTATGGTTTATAAGGAGACATTTGTAGCAGACAAGTACAAGAAGGTTTAAGTCAGTGTTTCTCAACCTTGACAACTTTAAGATGAGTGGACTTCAACTCCCAGAATTCCCCAGCATTCGCTGGCTGGGGAATTCTGGGAGTTGAAGTCCACCATCTTAAAGTTGTCAAGGTTGAAAAACACTGGATTAAGTAATTCTTTAATTTGCTCCTGTCAGTTTTTGCTGCTTTTCACATCTCCTCTTTCTCCCTCCCTTCACCATGTGTTTGCTGAGATAATATCCAGTCTTCTTGTCTGACAGAGCATAACAGTTGCATGGAAATTATAACAGTAATGTTAGCACGAATTTTCAGCTATATGTTTTTTTTTTTAGTACTGGATGAGAACTATAGGAAACCAAGAATAAAATAGCTAAGGTCTTATACCTTTCTTAGTTCTACTTTGTAAGGGAAACACCAACTCTCAAGGCCACAATTTTATTGTCTTTGGAGTGCCTAACTTCCTACCAAACTGCAGTTTCAGGGTATAATTTTTCATTCATTCATTCATTCATTCAGCTAGTTAGTTATCAAAAATTTTATTCCGGCCCCTCTCCCGAAGGACTCAGGGCGTGCACAGCCAAAATACATATAAACGATTTAAACCCAGTTAAAATTAATTAAATTAAGGTCGATTAAACTAATTATAAAATTTAAAATTTAAAAAACAGTTTAAAAATTACATATTTAAGTAATTAAAAAAACAATTTAAACCCCAGGTTTTAGGGTTTAAAACCTAGCGGTACTAGGCCAGACCGGCTTGTTGGAACAGAAATTTGTAAAAGAATCACAACAGTTCAGAAGCTTTAAGACATCACACTCACAAATCTCTCTATGAGGGACAGAAACTCATTATTGTGAGACTTATAAGAGTGCATTCTTTTACTGGAATAAAATACTTATTGGATTCATGGTCCATGTCTAAAAAATTTCATTGCAATTACTTGCAACCAAATGACAACTGCTATTCATCTACATGACTATTTATCACGTAGGCAAGGAGTTGCTTGTGATGGACAGAAATATATAATCTGCAGCCTTAGAGCCATATGGATGATCTCCAAGGTTTGGGCTGACCCTCCAAACTTTCCAATGGTCTTCATGGAGATATGGGGTTGGGGAGAATAATTGCATTAACAATTTGGATTAAATTAAATGCAGTTTTTGTCTTCATTCAATCCCTTTCCTTGTCCTGAACTCAGCATTATTTTAAAGTACGCTCCCTCCTTATTCAAAGTTCAAGTGTAAGTATGGCTTTTTACTCCGAACAGTTATGCTTTCTCAGATGAAAAGTAAGATGGCTTTCAGCAATGACAAAGTGATGATGTTTTTATTATAGAACAAATAATGCAAAGCTTTCAATTACATCTTTTTTAGACATATTTGCTCTGGCTCAGATCCTCTGAAATATTAAGACTGTTCTTTATTTCTAAGCTTTTCTTCTTCTTAGATGGTTGTTAGTACTTTGTATGGCAAAGCTATATACTTCTCTTTGTGTATTGTCTGTGGCATTGGCCTGGACCCAGAATGGCTTGAGCTTTATTTTCTTTTTATACTAATTTAGAAAAGGTCTCCCAATAGGCTGAGTACCTTCTCCTTTGAGAATTCAGTCAGGACTCCTGCAGTCAGGAGTTCACTGCATCACTCAAGCCAAAATTATATGAAAGATTTCAATCAACAAAGGTCTTTTTTTAAAGGTGGGGGGTCTAATAGTCAAAGCAAAACATTCCTGAGATTGTATTCTGTAATAGAAAATTACTTTGCATGCCAAATAGTGTTTAAAGTAAGGCAAGCCAGCTTTCTGTGCCAGATTGGGACCAGAGAGGCTTCAAATCCTCCGTTGTAAAATAAATTAAGCTTAGTACAATAGCTATTGCTTATTCCTACCTACACTATAAGGTTATTGTAGGATTATACAAAATTAATCCCAGGAAAAGGCATGGCTGTTTTAGGAAGTTGCAAACAGGGGCGGGAGGCAGAAGAGGGCAGTTAAAACAAGGTTTCCTAGTTGGCCTTGTACCTAAGATGGGATTAGAAATCATGATCTCTAGCTTTGAACCTAACCATTGCAGCAAGCTAGCTTTGATATAGCTATATTTATTTATTCCAAGTAGTTGTAGGCATGTCAGGACAGTGTTAAGGTTACAAAGGGATTTATTGTTACAAAGACTTCAAATGGCTTTTGAGACCATAGTATGGTGACTTACATATTGTCAAAGAGGAGGCACACATATATAAATGTGATAAATAAATAAATAAATATCCATAACCTGTGCAAGCTGTCATTCAATTGTGTAGTAATGCATTATGGTTTTAGTGTAAAATAAATAGAAATGACAATTCTCAAAAGAGTGTGGAAGACTGATCAGGTGACTGTTTCTGATCAAGGTGCTCCCAATGGACGAGCAATTCTAGGATCCCAACTCTTCCGCTTCTTCAACTTATCAACTCTACTATGGAGGACATTCTTTTTTCAAACTCGGGTTGCTTTCCACCAGAAGGCTCTTCAGAGTCCTATGGCTCTTCAAATCAATACATTGCCATCTTTCTCCCAGGGTTGACATGATAGCAGTGTTCCAATATTTGAGGGGCTGCCAGAAGGAGGAAGGGGTCAAGCTATTTTCCAAAGCACCTGAAGCCCAGACAAGGAATAATGGATGGAAACTTATCAAGGAGAGATTCAAGCTAGAAATAAGAACAAATTTTCTGACAGTGAGAACAATCAACCAATGGAACAATTTGCCTTCAGAAGTTGTGGGAGCTTCATCACTGGAAGCTTTCAAGAAGAGACAGGACTGCCATCTGTTAGAAATGGTGTAGGGTCTTCTGCTTCAGCAGGGGGATTGGATTAGATGACCTATAAGGTCCCTTCCAACTCTGTTATTCTGTCTGTTATACCAAGTGATAAGTCCTACTGGAGCAGCTGTGATTGAAAGCCATTTGAAAGCACTTGATTCTTGGGCAACAGTAAGGCAATTCATATGAAATTCCCAATAAAATAGATCTATAAACAGACAGCAGATGCCTTCTGCTTTTTAAAGGCAGAAACTTGGTCAAAGGACACTCTGGGGCAGTTCTTAAATGGAGGTTCTTAGATGAAGACTACAAGGACCTTGCTTTGCCTTATTTCAGGAAATAATCAGTAGATAGATGGGTGGCAAACAAATTAATAAATAAAATATTTCAATAAGTAATAAATAAATTCCCTGGGGCTATGGGGAACATATCTAAGAAATGAGTGGCCTTCCTTTTGCTCTTAGAGCAAATACTCCACAGTGAAGGAAAACAAACATATTTCTGTTTTGGGGCTTCCTGCAATTGTTTCACAGTCCCTATTTTGCTTACTCTTAAAAAAAAAAACCCTGAAAGAAACCACAATGAAAAACAGCTAACGGCCATTTGCTGAGTTGAAAAGCAGAGCTTTTCTGTAATTACTTAATGGGTTCCTGAAATACTATTTCATAAAAACGAGATTGTGCCAGCAAGCCAGATTTTTTTGGGGGGGGTTGGGGGTTGGGGGGGGGTTGGGTGGGACTAGTTTGGTCACATATTGATGGAGCAATTCATACTTAAACCAGAAATGTTATTGGAAAATGCAACCACATACTAAGAAGATATAAATAGGAAATAAAGAAGGTGATTTTCATTACACATTTCTTTTGTGAAATTCCATTAGTTATGTCAGCCATAACTCATGCTGTCAGTAAGCTGAAACTAATGATCATCCAGTTATGACATTTTCACATCAGGCACCTTCCTCAGCAGCCAAATAAGTGAAGCTCTTAACTAAACCAGTCTTCAATATTTATCTCTGAATTACCAAGCTTTCTGTTGTTATATAATAAAGGAGAAGAACTCACCTGTTGTGAAATGGGTGTCATATTCCCTCTCCTGTTAATGTAGGTTCGTCCATAAAACTCACCTGATACAGACGGCGTGCTTAAACTGTATTGACAATTGAATTTGGAATGCTCTATGCCATTGCAAAGTCATACATTTGTTTTATTTCTGTTGGGGTTTGCAAATGCTTTAAATATATACATGTCTCTAAATAGCATTGTGAAAATATGAGATTTTTCTGGAACAGAAAAGAAAAAGAAAGGAAAATCAGAAAAGAAATACTTGAAGAATCATTACTTTCCATTCGAACCAAAACAGATTGCTTGTATCCAGAACCGGTAGAATTTTAGATAATGATTCTCTTCATTATGTATGAATAGGCATGACTTTTAAAAATGTACAACTCATAAGCCAATTTGAAAATAAACATCATAAAATCAATTGGATTTGTAAGCTTATTTTGTTTTCCCTCCCAACAAAGCACATCCATATGACTGCTTCCTGATAATTCAAACTCCCATGTGAATACAATATACTCATATTAGATTATCAATTTGATAAGCAAAATGTGGAAGTTTGGAAGAAAAGTGAAATGCAAAGGCTCACTGAATGCAGGTTGTGAATCAGGGCAGTTTCCAAAGCATGATACATTTCAAATAATTATGGTTTATTGGCGGTTTATTGTTTATTTGTTTATTCATGTTGCTATATATTGTCCATTCCATAGATTCTACCCATGATTCTACCCTTGAAATAATGAAACATATATAGCATCACAAAATAGAGGATAGTTACACAGCATCATATTGGACATCCATCCCTGCTTGTCTTTTTGGGAAGAAACATGGCTTCTACTTCTTCAATATTTGGATAATGGTCTGATCTACTCCCAGGTTTATTTTTTCACTAAGTGAAAGCTAACTTATCAACTCTTAGCCTTATATAGCACTAAACTCTGAAGATTCTTCAGAAAAATGTGCTCATTCCTAATGATTACAAGGAAGCAGCCATTCTGACATGAAGGTGTGGATGGTAGGCTGTACCTGTGTGTGTATCTCTGTTTGTGTGCCTTCAAGTTAGTTCTCATTCCTGGCAACAGACTAGTCTGGTCCTGCAGTTTTCTTGGCAAAGTTTTTTCAGAAGTGATTTGCCCTTGCATGCTTCTTAAGACTGACATAGAATGACTGGCCCAAGGTCACCCAGCTGGCTTTGTGCTGAAGGTAGGACTAAAACTCACTGTCTCCCAGTTTATAGCATGATGCCTTATTACTGCACCAAACTGGTTCTGAGTGAGAGGATTGCAATTGAGAATTCCTGCCTATGGGTCCTTGCCACCCCTACCACTAGCAGGTGGCAACCTGTAGCATGGTCTCTCAGCCCATTTGAGCAAAGTTGCACACCAGGAGGTTAATGTCAACAAAAAAGTAAAGATTGTGGTTTTTACCCTGTGATCAAAACTCCAGGGCTTTGGTTGTATGGTGGCATCTGCCATCTTTATATTTTTGTGTGCTCTCTCCTTGCACACATCCTGATTAGAAATGCTTTCCTGATCATACTCTGTTAAATCAGAACTTCAAAATCAGAGTGAGCAATTTCTATGTAAATAAATGCTGCTTGATCCTTTATCATACATGGTAATTGGGTAAACATCAATTTCTGAAACCTCTCATTGGCTGCTGTGAACACTTTGAAATCTTTTGTCAGTATGGAATAAATTACACAGTTGTCTTCTAATCTAAGATACAAACAGATTATTTTTTTAAAAATTCTACATATCATCTACCTTATTGGTAACAAAACAGTCAGAAAATCAATTCAACATGGAAAAGATTCATTTTAATGTTAAATCCTTAATGTTTCCCAAGACTTCCAGGGTTAAGGCCAGTTCTATTGTTCTTTTCTTTGAAATTCAGGCCTAAAAACGTTGTTAGGGGAAAGGTGAACATGTCTCTGTTTAATTTATGTACTGTGTGTAGTCTTTCCATTATTTTATGATAATGTCTTCTTCACCAGATATCTTCTTAAAGACTGTTACTATTAAACCAAGCAGTGTTATATTTTCTTAGGGTTGTAGAATTGTTGTCTAATACTCAAGAACATCTGTACGAAATTGAAACATGTTGAAAAAAACATTAATAGGTAAATTAAACAAATTTGGTATACGAACAGCTTTCAGTTATTAATAAACAGAAGATGAAGATCCTAACAAAAGATGTGAAAATAGAACAGGGATGGGCAAACTTGACTCGCAGGCCACAATGGTTTCTAAAATTTGACAGAGGGGCTGGGCCAGAGCAGGGGGAGGACACACATTCTTCTGAGCGGTTGGTATTCCTTCCCTATTTCCAAGTAAGAGAGCTGCTTCTGTTCTGATGTACCCGCTGAGGGACCCCCTGGAGTCCTTAGCTGCGCTCTCCTGGGCCCTCGGCACCCACCTCCCAGAAAGGGCAGGGAGGATAATTACCTGCCACAATCCCACAGGTTTAACACCAGGTTGCCCAGAAACCGGACGTGCGAAGCTCCATGTCAACTAGAGAAGAGAAGGCAGGAATTACCCAGGTGAGACCATCCTCAGCAGTAGCACCAGCAGCAGAAGTGGCAGTCCTCGTCCCTGCTCTCTGAAGGAGCCCTGCTCCACCTCAGGAAGCCAAAGAAAGGCTGGGCCACTACAGGTCCTGATGGGCTCCCCCTCCCCCTCCTGCAGCCACCTCCCCTGGCCTTACTTGTGGCTCCCAGGCGCCGCATGTCTCGCGCGATGTAGTTGGCAAAGGCCCGGCTCCAGACAGCCCAACCCACGGCGGCACCTCGGGACAGTCACGTGAACCATGCCAGAGACTCTGCCCTCCTTCGGTCAGGAACGATTACATTCGATGCGATGATTACCGAGGCAGCAGCGCCCCTAGAGTGACCCTCTGGCGAAGCCACGGGAGCCATGCTTTTTGAGGATGCCGCGCTCTCAGGTGCTCTGCAAGGGAAAGACGGCTGCATGCAGTGGGAGGGCTTGCTGTTCACGCATGCGGGACATTTCAGGAGGGCTCTGGGACGTGCAAGCCGGATCAGTGTTGTGTCCCTGTGCCCGCAGACGGCTAGGGATACGCTGCCGAGGGAGGCGTCAGTGAGGGCGGAACTCCCCAGTCTGTGCCAGAACTAGTTCGGCGGGCCAGATTAAAAAGCCCAATGGGCCGGATGTGGCCCGCAGGCTGTAGTTTGCCCATGTCTGAAATAGAAGCTCAATAAAACAGGTTGTAAGATTGAAAAGAAGGTAAAATATTTGGGTATCACTATAACATCTATGAACTGCATTTTATTTCATAGTTAAAAAGGACAAGTTAAGATGGGAAAAAGTAAAACTATCATTGTTGGAAGTAAATTTTGTGATAAATTGAAAATTTTGTCTAGAATGACGTTTTCATTTCAGACCGTACCTGTTTTGACAACTGAGGCATGCTCCAGCACAAGAAGCATTTTATAATGGAAATGTAAAATAAAATCAAGAAAAACTGGGAACTGGGATGGTAGAAGTATACATCTGAATTTGTGTGGCAGGGGAAAAAATATAAATTAAATACAAGGTGTTACAATATCCAAAGGAAAGAGAGGAATTGGATTTAACTAATTTGAAACTGTATTTTGCAACTTCTTGTTTAGTTTGGATGAAAGAATGGGTGCTGATAAGTAGAAGGCTCTTGGAGTTAGAAGGACATGACCTGAAATTTTGGTTGCATGGGTATTTGTGGTATGACAAAGTCAAGGTTATTATGAATTTAAAAAATCATAATGCTAGATGTGACATTTTGAAAAATATGAAATCAATACAAATCAAGGTTCTACCTGAAAACGCCTTTGTCGCTCGAGAACAAGAAGTATTTTATAAATACAAATACATACATAAATACACAAATGATTAAATTTATCATGAAATTCTAGAAGGGGAATATAAAATAAAATCAAGAGAAGATCTGGGAGCAAAGGAATATAGGTGCCAATAGTTCTTTTATTTACAGATATTAGAAAGATTTAAAATACTTTATGAACAATATAAGACTGAGTTTGACATAGACTTGTGAACAAATGATGAAAATGTAATTGCTAAATATATAAATTTTTATTGAAATTTGAAAAAAAAGAACCAGTGAAAAGTGTATGATAAAATGTTGGTCATAATATGCAGATGGAACAATGGGAAAATACGTAGTTGAAAAGATTGAAATTAATACTGTTATCATCTTAATGATAATTTTTAAAAATGGTGTATTGTTGGTATTTGTCATCAGAGAAATTGTTTAGAACATATAAAGGCTCTTCAAATTCATAATGGAAATGTGAACAACAAGAAGGGACATTTTATTTATGGACATGTAAAAAAGCTAGACAATTTTGGATTCAAATGCAAACACTGATTCAGAGGATTTTAAGGATTAATATACAATTAAGACAGAGGTCTAGTTTTTGGGATTGATGGAAAAAACACTAATGGCATTTTGTGTTCATATGTGATGACTCAGTGAAATTATGCAAAATGGAAAGATTCAGGAATACCTCCAATGGAGGAATTGTTGAAGATAGAACATTCTGAGATAGCCAAATACTGTAGATTTATTTGATTAGAGAAAAGATAATTATCTTTTAAAATATTTTTAAATAGCTGACTAGAAATCTCTTGTGGACTTTTCGTATAAAACAAAAAAATGTTTTTCATGATTGGACTGATAGATTATAGAAAGAACAGAGACATGTAACTGTAGAGAAAGAGGTAAATTATAATTGTATTTATAAATTGGAAATAATTTCTTTGTAGCTCTTTTGTTTCTTTTCTATTTTTCTATCCCCATTTCCTGTGCTTGAGCTTTTATCTTTTTGTTTGATTTTTTTTCTTCTCACCCTTTATATTAGTCTGGATTAGCTTTTAGCTTGCTTTTTAAAAATCTTAATAAATGTATGTACATATATATGTATAGCATTTGGATAGCAGTGACTGGTAGAGTCCTTATATAGACCTAAAGTCTAATGTTCACTTGTTTAAATACATTTTTGTAATACTTTAATCCTCTTCAGTCATTTCTGGAGTATAGAGAGGACTAGAGCATTTGTCTCAGTCTCCCCTCCAGATGTTCTTCTGGTAAGTGGTTGAAAAGAGTTTTTGGCTGCAACAATTTTTTTTAAAACATGCTTTAATGTAAAAAGTGGTATCTGTTACAAAAATAATATAGTCTAAGAACTCTGATTCAGTGCTCAGTCAGGGTCTTAAATATCTTTCAGGGGTGTTTTATTAAATGATCTCCTACAAATTCATGGTAAAATTCTGCTAATTTGTATTATTTCTAAATCAAAGCATCCCTTTCTCTTTCAGTGTAAATGTATTAAACTCTACTTCACCATCTCCTTATTTGGAAATTGAATTAATATTATTTTTATTATTCAATATAATATATTTTTATTTTTTTCCAATGTAACACTAATATATTGGGAGAGCAGATACTTTTGATCTGGAAACATGAACTTTTGCAGTTGGAATGGATTTTATTGATTCTGAGGGAGATGGGCAGTTAAGAAATATGA
>JAEANM010014396.1:0-14018 GCA_017656035.1 Myanophis thanlyinensis
CCAAATATGGGAGGGAACAATCCTAGTTCCCTTTTTGCCTTTCAGCTCATCTCCAGAGACTATCCAGGCAGAAATTTCACTATCAATATCATAACTGGAGGTGATGGGAATTGAAGTTTAAAATTCCTAAAAGCATTACATTGTCTATCATAAACTTTATGATATGTTTTTGAAAGGGACTTTTAGCATATCAATCTGATTATTTCTATAGCATAAAAAGGTTAACATGCTTATAAGTACAATGACCAGCCAGGATTATTGTTATTTTAATTTTGTGACTGATTTATTTATAGTGATAATATTTACATCATATATCAATTCTCAAAGTAATTGCATTTTTTTAAAAAAGATATTGGCATGCTTAATCTCAGGGCAATCTTGATGTAAAGACAATGCAGTCTTAACATCAAGATTGCATTGCACTGTTACAAAAAATGAGATTACTTCTGAAGAGATCAAAGGTGAAATTCAGTAGGTTCTAGCAGGTCAGTAGTAAATTTTCTAAGCAGTTTGGAGAACTGTTTGTTAAAAGAAATCTCATTTTTCCACTTTACAGGGTTAATCCTGTAAGGAAGGCAGGAAAGAAACATTCTGCTATTGTTTCTAGCCTAATCTTTATTGCCCTACTTACAGTAACTGCCCACCCAGTCACATGACACCCCCCCCCCCAGCCATGCCCACCAGGCCACATCCACAGAACTAGTAATAAAGAAAATTTGAATTCCACCACTGGATGAGATGTGATATGATTTCAATACAGAAGAATGTAGAACAATGGTCCCCAACTTTTCTGGATCCATGGATCAGCAGTGGCAGCAGGAGTCAGGGAGGGGATGGTTTTGCACGCAATCTAGGTCCACACATGCAATCAATTACACTGACTGAACCTCCCCTTCTGGAGGGATTCCAGAGGCATTTGGAAATTTTCTCCACAATTTGATAGGCAGATCTATCGCATTCCTGGCACTCTCTAGAATTCAGAGGTGTAGGACAAGATTGCTCCTTTGAGGTCTCTTCCTAGTTATTACTCCCAAGCAACTGCCTGATTCTTTAAAGTAATGAAACAATTGAAAGAACATCTAAAATGACAATGGAAGAAGAGTAGATTCCTATTGCATCCCTATCCTCTGGAACAGCATCCTGCCAAGATACAGATGACATACAATCTCCCGAAGAAAGTTCTTCAGAAAACCTTGGGACGTGACTCTGGTCCCTGGCCTGGGGCTAATGTGTTTGTAGAGTCTTGTTTTGATTTATTGTTACATTTATGGCCAGTTTTAATCTGGGCCTTTTTGATGTCTTGTATTTTTAACTGTTTTTAATCATTTCTTTGGCTTTTATAAGCTGCTGTCAGCCCTACAAGTAGACGAGATCGAGAAAGAGATGTCTTGAAGTCTTAAAAATACTTTTATTAACATGGCTATAGAAACAGAACTCTGCAAGTCTGCATGTATTTTCTCTCCTCCTTCCTTTATTTTCATGTGAGTTAAGGGGGAACCTGCCTTAGACATTCTCATAAATCTTTGCCTTCCTATAGTCACAACTATCTGTTTATCTATTCACTGCTTCAGTAAAGATCATTCCTCTCTGTGTCAGGGACATTCTCTATAGGCTGTATAACTACCCAGAGTCTAGTATATTGAATGCATAAATCTAGGGAAGGGAGCAGTGAGCCACATCTAGTTTTCTGGAGGTGGTGGGAGGAGGAAGGTGATGATTACAGTGAGGTAATTATACAGGATATATAAGCCCAGGGATCTTTTTTGGGGGGGGATTTTTTTTGGGGTGGTCATGTTAAAGTACTTTATTTTTTAACCATGTTGAGCCCGGGGTACCTGATTTTTATATTTTCTATCTCAGAATAAGGGGGATTTTAGATGGTTGTACACTGCCCCGAGTCCCTTCTTGGGAGAGAGGTGGTATATAAATTTAAATAAATAAATAAATAAATTTATGGAAACATTTCCATTGTGGTTAGAAAAGATTTTCATCTTTATAAGAAAGTAGAGAAAACATGCAGAACATGACTTCTAGATCTCTTCCAACTTTAACCAGCATTTGTTATAGGAAGCATCTAATAGTAATCCAAATGTGTGAAGAGGGAAGGAAAAAGAGGGAAGGAGAGGAAAGGAGACAGAGGAAAGAAGAAGGAGAGAAGGAAGGAGAGGGAAGTGAAGGGAAAGAGAGGAGAGGAGAAGGGAAAGGAAGAAGAGGAATGTGGAGGAGAGAAGGGAAGCGAGGAAAGGAGAAGATGGAAAGAGATGGACTGTCACAGTAAAATATTGATATATAATATATTAAAAGTATTAGTAGGTTGATGAAAGGAAAGAATTGGAAAAAGAATTGTAGTATGTATAAAGTTATTAGAATGATGTGAGTGACTATTGTAGGGTTATCAAATTTGTCAATCTCAACATTATCATTTGATATCAAAATTAACATCGAGAAATCACAGTGTTCGTGTATTGAAGGTATGTAATGTTTATATATATTCAAAAATAAAAACAACTTTAAAAAAAACAAATGTGTGAATCTACATTATCTCTATTTGCATAAATTTGGGCAGGTGTGTTGCCTCTGTGTATGTGTTTTCTGCTGTCCTCTCACATTGCATTGGTGTGCTCTTGTCTATATGTTTCTACTGAGAAGTACAGGGTGGATTGTACAGCCGGTTTGGTCTAGCAGTTAAGGCAGCAGGCTAGAAAGCAAGAGACCATGGGTTCTAATTCTACCCTAGCCATGAAAGTCAGCTGAGTTATTTTAGGCCCTCACCCTCTCTCAGCCTGACCCATCTAACAGGGTGGTTGTTGTGGGGAAAATTGGAGGAGGAAGATGTGTTGGATATGTTCACCATCTTCAATTATTTGTAAAAATAATAAAGGTGGGATACAAATAAATAAATATAATTGATATGGGTTTAGCATTGTTGAGTTTCATATTTGGGTGGAGGCAGTTGATTCGCTATGGTGACCCCTAACAGGAATAGCAGAAAGAAGAAGTTGATATGGGTTTACATGACTGGAAAGAAGAGAAAGGGGAGGCTTAGGATCAACAGAATATCGGAACAGAAGGATGTACAAGGGCTCAGAATTCACTCTGTCGGTTTTAAGGATAACTTGAAGGCTTTAAGTGTCCTTAAGGCCTCAGATAGCCTGCCCTGTTATTGAAACACATATAGAAACTATTATTATTACTAAGATATAAGTGCTATACTTTTTAACACACTATAAATGACCCAGCAAGTCTATTTTTTATGAATTCAAAGATTATTCTACCTTTTAAGCATTCTGTTTTAACTTATTTCAGTTCCTTAGGTTATATCAGACTGGACAAACGACGAAGCGAATGCTTCACATACTTAGATCATCATTAGAAATAATCATATGGCCAATTCCAACCTGCCAACCTTCCAACCTCCATAATTAGATCCACTTATGATCAAATGGCCATTTCCAAACTCCTTCTCTGCTTATTATCTGTATATTCAGATAGTGAAGGAACATTTTGGTATATTTATAAGGGGATTCTACTATTGTATAGCATTTATAATACATCTGTAACAAAGTCGAATACAAAATAAATGTACCTAATCAATGAATTGTGTATTGTGTACCTACACATATCTCATTGCTGTGGGGAACTTTCCCTTTGTTCCTCTCATCCCTCTTCTATTTAAAATGTTACCCTCCAAGGAATAGTCTGAAACCATTGGAATGCAGGTCCTTGATTATCAAACTGACATATTGAACTTTCACTTCACTTAATTATAAAAGAAGCATCCACTTTCTCTTTCTTGGACTTTCATATTTGGGCTGGAAAAATCTGAAACCTTTTGTTGTTGTTGTGGCTAGCTGATAGTCATTCAGATTTATGTAGCCCTATTTATTTATTTATTGATTGATTGATTGATTGATTGATTGCTGTGTTTAATCAGACACAGAGAAAACATCTCAGGTTTTAAAGACAGCATTAAAATCTAAGCCTCCTGAGTAATACTTGTCAGTCTTTCCATTATATCCATAGGGAGCCAATCTGTAATCAGAGAATGAACACATATTGCCAGTGTGAGATGGAATGTCTGTGGTAGCACTGTCTTTGCATCAAAGCAGAACCATATTCTATACTACCCCCTATGGTCAATAAAAACAATGTTTTTCGTACATTGATAACTTCCAAATATTTGACATCTCATTTGATATCTCCTTGTATCTTATTTTCTGCTTATGTATCACCAAAGTTACAAAGAACAAAAATGCCTTTGAACTCTGTATCTCTTTCCAACACATGTTTACAGATTAAGGAATCTTGAACCAAAACAGGGGAATAATAGGACAAGCTTATATCTAAAGATGGAGCAAGATAGTTATTGTAGTCAGGTTATTATTGATCTAGCTATGGCTTGTTACTATTTCCAACCTTTGCAGGTAAGTAGACTCATCAGGATGATACCCACTGTCTTTAGAACTGTAGCCAAAGGAGGCATTTATAGACTAAATAGAATGTATGCATGTTGTTGTTAGTTGTGAAGTCATGTCTGACCCATCACAACCCTATGGACAACTTTCCTCCAGGCCTTCCTGTCCTCTACCATCCCCCAGAGTCCATTTAAGCTCATGCTGACTGCTTCAGTGATTCCATCCAGCCACCTCATTCTCTACTGCTCCCTTCTTCTTTTGCCCTCAATAGTTCATTGTGGCTTTTTGAGGTTTTTTAAAATGTGTATTCCAATTAGAATCTACCATAATGTTGCCAATGTGTGTCTATGTGTATTTCTGTTCTCCCTTTGGGTACCCTTCCAGGTGTGGTTGTAAAGGAAATATCTTTTATCCCCCTCTCTCCTTTTCTCTCTTTTCTCCAGGAAAGCAGATAAGACTGAATTGTTTAGTATCAATTTTTATCCTTAATCTGTTGCTGGAGAAAAGATACCAAGAAAATGTGGCTTTATGACTATGTATTTGAAGTATTTAATGCTTCATCTGCATTGGTCATATATATATTTGAAGCATTTAATGCTTAACTTGCATTTGTTTTTATTTTAACTGAAATATTGTAAACTACCAAAATTGTGTTTAGTATATAGAAGTCTGCAAGTACTGAGAAACAAAAACACTAAGAAAATAAATAAATCTGTAAGTTTCCTCTCTTCATTTTCAGCATAATGTGATATGCAGATACTCTTAAGTATATCTGCCGTATCAAATACAACAAACCTGAAAGGCATGCTTTGTCTCTCATAAGAGATAAAATATCCTTTTTAAGATTCTTAACCAATGAATTGGTAATATGGTGTATGCTGCACTCTCATGCACTTGTATCTCCAATTTTGCAGATGATTCAGTGCACACACAGTATGCTTCTACTTGCTTTCTAATCAGTCTATAGTCTCCAGAATTATTACTTTTCTCTAGTTTTATTTTTTCTTATTCTTATCCTACATGTTTATTGCTATCCTTCTTGAACCCTGTCTTTCTTTTTCTTCTTCTATTGGCTACCTAATTGATTTTATTAAGCCTATTTGTTTAATCCTTATATACTCATACTTTTATATAGATATAGATAGCCTTACAACCTATTTGTTTAGTGACCATTCAAAATTACAACAACACTAAAAAAAATAACCAATTTTCATACTTATGATCACTGCAGTATCCCCATGGTCAAATGATCAAAATTCAGGTGCTTGGTAACTGATATTGTATTTATGACAGTTGCTCTGTCTCACTGGGAGACATAGTATCTCAGGGTCATTTAATCACCATCGTTAACTTTCCCAGCCAGCTTCTGAAAAGCAAAGTCAATGGGGGAATCCATAACAACCACATGATTCACTTAACAGTTGCAGTAATTCACTTAACAATTGTGACCAAAGAAGGTCGTAAAATGGGCCAAAACACTCTTAACAATGGCCATTCTTAGCAATTGAAATTTGGGCCTCAGTGGAGATTGTGAGTCAAGGATTACCTGTATTATACTGTATGTTTCATTCTTTTCCTATGCACTTACTGTATATCTGTGGTCTATGTGGATGGGCAGATGACTTGTTTCTTTCCCTCCCTGAGTCTCAGAGGCTTTCAGCCACCTTATCTATCTTTGATTCCTCTTTTGACCTTTTCTGTTTCTGCAGAGTCACTTTCCATCACTGGCACTGCAAGGTTGCTGCTGTTGCGTGACTTGGGTTTCTGGCTGTTACTGGCATTGTTCTGCTGCTGCATTTATTTCCTAACTTACGGGTGGAAGGCATCAGCTTCTGGGGCCGGTTCTGTCCTTTTTACTTCCTGTAGTTTATGAACTGCTTTGACTTTGGTTGGATTGGTACAGCTGACTTTACTGACTTAGCTAGGCTGGCTGTGCTGGTTTGATCAGATTGGCTTCATTGTTGTGGCTGTCACTGAGAGAAGGAAGAAGGTGTTGCTGGTATTTTTCCCTGGGCTTTTCCACCTCTTCCCATTCAGCCCGTGTGTTTCATTTAGCCTTTCTGCCTCCACACTGTTCCTGCAGCCTCTTGGAGCCATTGTCAAATCTGTTTTTGTACTAGCTCATATCTTCTCTTCTTCTCCTGTACTTTACTATGCTGAATTCTCTTTGCACTGCTATTCTATGACTGGCTGTGCCAGCTACTATACTCCACATGAAAAGGTGAGATAGCTTTAAAGGAGAAGACAACATTGTTTCTCCTTTGTTCCATATTTCCTCCTACCTATCTCCCCCTTTACATAGTTACGGGATATACTCAGCTGACTCACGGGTGATGGTCCCTCTATCATTTTACCACTGTGACAATAAAATCCAGAAAGTTTTTTTCTCACTTGATGTTCCACACTAAATCTATATAACTGAAAGGTTAAATGCTATATGGGGATCCTGAAATTAGTATCATTCTGGAGCCCATGAATGGCTGGTTTACTATCAGTAAAAATATACTGGTTCTGGAAAACATATTTCTACATTCATGATATTATGAAATTTGGGGAAACCTTGTCTTGTCCTAAAGCGGTGTTTCTCAACCTTGGCGACTTTAAGATGTTTGGACTTCAACTCCCAGAAGTCTGGGAGTTGAAGTCCAAACATCTTAAACTTGTCAAGGGTGAGAAACACTGTTCTAAAGGTACTGGTGGCTGTGATCCTTCTATCCTTGTAAATTCATCCCGACAATTATCAAATGAAAACATCTTTAATTTTATATGCAACAGGTACCTATAGATCATTTTATTATATTCAATGATTGGTAATAGGTTGTATTTTTGTTTGTTACAGGTAAATCTAGATTTGTTAAGGAATACTACACCAGTTTAGCCTCCTCATATAGCAGGCAAGGAGGATTGAGGGATATCTAACACACCAATCTTGGTGAGTAATTTGTCATATTTCAGTGAAATGCTGTGAGATATGTTTGAATTCCAGATGAGCGCTTCATGAAATTACATGATCTTCAACCAAATAGTCTAGATTTAACTAAAGGACAAGGTTTGTTTTATGATTTTTTTTTCTTCACATTCTACTGAAGAAAGCAACTTGAGTTGAGAAATTTCTTGAGTTGGTCCTGGAAATATGAAGTTTGAAAGATTAATTTAAAGCAACATATATGCAGAAATATCATGAAATGAATCCCATTCTTTAAGTCAATGAAAATAGTTAATACAAATAAAATGACTAGACAGAAAATCCATTATTATGCTAGGAAGTCTCTTTTAATAATTGTGTACTCCTTTCCTTACTTGTTTTCTACATTTTATGCTTATAAAATTTAATTGATCCTTGCATGCTGGCTGGGGAATTCTGGGAACTGAAGTCCACAATCTTAAAGCTTTCAGTTTGAAAAACTGCACTACAGAATGAAGGGCTTGTATCATGCTGGTCCAGTTCAGGTTGATACATAGAAGTTTTTCATCTTCCCAGTCTAGGGCTGAGAGCGGGTGTCTAACCCAAAGTCATCCATCCATACTCTGAGCCTAAGGAGTACAATCACATTCTCCCAACTATCAGTCACGCATCTTAACCACTACACCAAACTGGCTCAAAGAGACAGAGCTATAAATCATTTCTAGTTTCTGGGAGAATGGTTGACCTCCAGGCAATGCCCTTTATTGTTTATGACTTAGCCACAAAGTCTAATCACAAATTAATTCAAGCTCTAATTATTTGTCTCAGACATTTATTATCTGTATCTCATTATTCTGCTCTCACAAGTTTAGTACTACATTCTTTAGCTTTCCAAGCCATGTCCAGCCTATAACTTCCTTAGTACCCAGTGATCATGAATAGAAATGACATTGACAGTTTATATGACAGTTTATAGAAAATATCCATGTAGATCACATGCATATAACTTGACTGAGATTTCAGGAATATTTAGAAGCAATAACTGATTACAAGTAGACTTTACCTTGCAACATTATGCTCTCAATTATTTTGATTCTCTAACCTTAGCCCTCACTGCTCCTGCAGATTTGGATATTACTCTGAGAAATTTGCATCAGGATGTGAGGATATGGGGACCAGTATTGGAATTCATTGTTGAAATGTATTTTTATACAACAGCTATTTAGCCAGTAGATTTTAGTGTTTACAAGTTTGGATCTAGGGTATATACCAGTGGTGGTGAACCTATGGCACCCATGCCAGAGGTAGCACTCAGAGCCCTCTATGGGCATGTACGCTGTTGCCTCAGCTCATTTCCATCTCTGTTGTATTTCTTGCCATTGTCTTCAGGGAAACAGAAGTTTCCCTACTAACAATGAAACAGAAGCTCACAAAAGAAAAAGATCTTGCCACTTGCAGAGCTGCTGGTGTTGTGATGCCCTGCCTCTCACCAGCCATCTGGTCTTTGCCCCATGCACACACATGTGTGCACACACCGAAAGACTTGCAGTTTGGGCACTCTGTCTCTAAAAGGTTTGCCATCACTGGTATATACTCTATTCTCTTTTGTTCTAAGTAGAGTTTCCTGTTTCCTGTTTCCTGTTTCCTTTATATAGTTGAGCAGTAAAGCACATGGTGACTATACTCTTTATTTGTTCTGTGTTGTGCTTTATAAAAACAGAATTTCTAATAAGAAATTTGTTCTATGAGGTGCTTTATATAAACAGAATTTCTAATGAGAAAATGTCCTTAAATTTGGCAGTCATTTTCACAATAATGGAAGGTCCATTTAAAGGATTACATGTACTGAGCTGGAGCAAGGAGCATATTTGGTCCTGCCTGTACCCTACAAAAATCCCTAAATCCTTCAAAATTATAAATAACTGCTGAATCACAACCAAAATCTTATCCAGGTGGCCTCAGGCCATGGATTATCTGCAAGAATTAGCTAACAAAAGACAGTGTTATTCTTAGTCAGTAAAGTAAATAATGCTCTCCAATGGCTCCTTCATTTGTTCGGCATCCACTTGCAATTGGCATCCACTTGATAACTTGAAAAAAGATAAAGGTCCCCATGCAGGATGAGAAAAGGAAGAACAATATAAATGGTTAGAAATAATCATGTAAGTGTTATCAATATTGTTGGAAAGGAAAAATCTAGTGTTTTTAACCATACAAAGAATAAAGAAGAAAGGCTGGAGGACAATATGACCTCTCCTTTCCTCTCCATTTTGCAGGTCAAAGTAGTTATGCAGAATTTCTAAGCCATCAAAAAAAAAAAAAAACCCCAGAAAAATCCCTCTTGCAAGGCCAGGAAATAAAACAGGATATAGAATTTGGTTTATAGGCATCACATCTGCCAAGAAAATATATCTTTCAAGACATTTTATATGTCAATATTTCCTTGAATATGCACTGAAAGTCTGATTGATAAGGATTTAGCCTGGATTTTATTATTGTTTTGGTACAACTGTACTAGAAATGCTCTTATAAGAAAAGCATCTTACTTTCCTGGATGGAAACCTGCTGTTTAATAACTGGATCAAACAAAGGAAATACTAATCTGTATGTGTGTGTTTGACTGAGGTCCTATCTACCTATTCTCTATAATTTAAAACAAGCCCTGTAGGGATAACTCCCTTTAGCAAGTTTATTTATGCAAAGGAATGTTCCATGACAGAACTATTGCATTGCAATGAAGACACAGTGCAGGTATCTGGCAGAAGACCACTGTTTTATTAAAAATAAAATAAAGGAGGGCACCTTTAATATTTAGTCTTGAAACTCAATTGCTAACTAGTGCCCAGTGTAAATTACTACAAGGGGTTACTGAAAGGTTGGACTAGAAATCATTTCTGGTGCTTTGAAAAACCATTTATACCAACTTGGAAAGATGGGATATAATTGTTAGTCCTTTATTTACAACTACAATTGGGCCTAGAATCTTGGTTGCTAAGCAATATAGTCATTAAGTATGATGCCATGTGACCACTTTGCTTAACAACTGTAATCATGGCACTTCTGGCTGCCATTGTTAAGTGAGAATTGTGGGGTATTAAGAGGGACAGAGTCTCAGGTAAGACATACAGGAGTGCCTCAAAGGAGTGTGCGGGAGGCTTGACACAGGCTATGTACAAGTTGGGGAGATGTGCAGCATGTTGCAAAACCACAGCCACTCCTGGTAGCCTCAGCTGCCCCAGTCAGTCCAACAGTGTATGTAGAGCTTCTGCACCCAGGAAAGTTTCAGCCACTCACCTGCTCCAGCAACAGTTATGGCCGCGGGGCTCCCACCCATTTATCCCCCCCCCCCAATCTATGCCCTTTTAGCCACCACTGCCCTCAGGTCTCTAATTTAGCCCCAGTGTTAACATTGACACTGAGAAATTCCACCTCACGATTCACATCATATCCAGCCATGCCAACACCATTCTGCAAAATCCCAAATGCCCCCACTGACCGTGCCATTTTTCTCCCATTGCTGGCAGGTACACCCAGTCTATGTGAGAAGCTGCTGGCTGTGCCAGAGCTTCCTTCTGAGGCCATCTTGTGCCATTCTCCAAGCACTATTGCATCTCCAAATTGCACAGTGCTTTGGAAGCCTCATTCCCAACTGGCATGCACATTTTGGGGGAATGAAGCTTCTGAAGCAGGACATCCTTTGCAGAAGAAATGGCATGACCAGCTTGGAGAATGGCATGAGGTAGTCTCAGGAAGAAAGTCTGCAGTGCCCAGCTGCTACCTCACATAAACCAGGCATGCCTCTCAGCAGCAGGAGAAAAATGGTGAAGGTCAGGAGGTCACGGCAGAGGCTGTGAAGCACAGGGTGGTGGGTTCAATTGGGGTTTTGCAGTGCTGGTGTGGGCTTAAGGGGTTGGAATAAAAGCCTGGGGGCATTCACAATGGTTGTAATTTGGGGCATGGGTTGTAAATTTAATTTTCACTGGTGGGTTGTAATTTCAAGTAGTCTGTTAACAAATTGTCATAAATCAAGGACTATCTGTAAGCGTAATGAGTAAGTATTCCCAAGACCAGAATAATGCTTGGTTTCACTGGCATTGTGAAAATCATCCAACCCAAAAAAAGAGGTATTTTCTATGGCCAACCATCAGCCACCCATCATTACCTAAATAGATTTGCAGTATCTCAAGTATAAGATTAGAATGCATAGGAGATTGTAACCTCAGTTTGATAATGTTACTGCTTAAATCAGTCTACTACTCCCATAATTTCTTACTGTTTAGAATCTGGGTCTAATAAGAATTGAAGTCCAAAAATATCTGAAAAGGAGCAGGCTTTCTTTCATAGCTATGTATGAATAATAACTTATTAGATTTAATTCACTTGCATATAGCCATATAACCTCCGTTTATTGATGTAACTGAATTAAAAGTAAGAAATAACAACCTTATGGACAGTTGGTTCGTATCAGTTGGAAATTTAAAAGAACATAGAAATGAAAATAATAATCCTTTTAAATATGAGCCTTTTCACCTGACTTGTCAGAAGATACATGATAAAAAGTGACTGATAGTAACTTTACTGATGCATCAAGCATGACATGTGGCACAAGAAATACAAAGACAGAAATGATGAGAAATGTGCAGACAGATGCTTTTGGCAGCAACATTTTCAGAAGAGCATTTCGTTCTTGACAGGCCTGCATCTCTTTTTAATGAATGGCAGTATTTGTGTCCACAATTTCCCAATCTGCATCCTTAATTCAGCGTTTGGGGGGGAGTTTTTTTTAATATCCAGAGTAATAAATAGCTAACCTGTAATGACCACTTAGCAATGGGACCAAAACTTCCATTGCTTAATAGTCATTAAATGAGTCACTCCTGATTTTATGACCTTTTTTGCTGTGATTCTTAAGTGAATCACCTTAGTCTTTAAGTGAATTCTGATTCTGTCATTGATTTTGCTTTTCTCCTGGGAAGATTGTAAATGGCAATCATGCAACCCAAGAACGGTGCACTTGTCATAAGTACATGCCAGTTGATAAGCACCCAAATTTTTATCATGTGACTCTGAGGATGCTGCAACAATTGTAATGTGAGGAAGTGGTTGCAATTCACTTTAATCCGTGCCATCATAATTCAAACATTAAATTAAATGGTCATAAATCAAGGCCCATTGATATAATCATTTCCTTAATGTGCATAATTATATATGCAGTTTCTTTAAAGTAGGGTTTTTTTCAATATAACCATCCGAATAACTACTTGAAATACATATAGTATGTGTGCTTTATAACAATCTGTTTATGTTTTAAAAAAACATGCATTATAGGTATTTGTTTTGTTGTAGCTTTCCAAAATCAATTTTGTACTAATTTTGAGATTAGTTGAAGCTCTGGAATTGTACTTGTTGTTGCTTGTCTTTGCCCCATCAAAATCTGTTTTGGAAGATTACCTTATGTCATATCCATCAAATTTTGCGGATTTTTTTTTTACATCTGTACTCTTTGCAAACATTTAAAGTATGAGTTACTCATGTTAGGGGATTCCAAACATGCGGTGGTTGTGCCAAAAATGCCAGTTTATATTTCCACCACTGCAACTAAAGTACTGTCTGGCTTATATACTAAGACAGAAATGTTAACACCGTGAAGCTCACTAAAATTATTAGTGCTTCATACCATGATCTTAATTGGGCAGCATTTCTGCTGTCTTCTATGTAAAAGAGTATACCCTCATTATCACATACTAGTTTTAAGGCATTGTTTAAGATGTACTAGCATTCTTCAAGAATCTTCATTCTGGAGAAAGTATCTATACATTGCATTTTAATGTTAAATAAACAGTGGATCATAGCAACAATTTTGGAGTACAACATTTTGGGTTCCATTTCCAATATATTATTAAATAATTAATTATTAAATCTACGTGCCAGCCATCTCCTCAGTAAGATTATAGCACCAAAGATAGGTTTTTCTGTTTGAAGAAATAGTATATAGTAGTTCAAGAGACCCTTCACTTTAAAGCAGGATGAAAAACACCATTTTACATCACATATTTAATTTTTAATAGTAACACTGTTGCTGTAAACACCTTAATAGCAGTAACACTGCTGTTCAATCAAATAAGCCAACTCTCTGGACCAACTCAACTAGGTACTTCTCACCAGTTTGAGAAGGCACTCAGAATCATGCTAGCAAACATTTTGTTCTAAGACTATCCAAAGAATTACACACAGAAAGAAACTTGGTGGGGCAGTAGCAGCTATGAATGAACTGCATGAATTAAGAATAACCAGAATAATTGGTCTGGATAGCAAGGCAATTTATCAGGGCTGACCCTATCAAATGAATACACATGAGCTGAGCTTCCTGTTTTAAGGTGTAACAATCTTTTCTATATACAGTTACTGGTAGTTCATTCTCTTTTACTACTGAGGTACATGCGTCTTTAACTTGCTTTGCCTTCTTTTTAATCTAGAGACTAGGAGCATCTAAGCCTGGGGTCCTCAAACTACAGCCCGCGGGACTCATGCGGCCCACGGAGCACATTTACCCGGCCCGTGACGTCCAAGCCGTTCCCCCCTCTCCCCCCCTCTCCTCCAGCAGCCCATCCGCTCTGCTTGGGGGGCGGGCAGACAGAGCGCTGGCAAGTGGCGGGATTGCCAGCGCAAGCATGCGCTCTGTCCGCCCTGGCCTGAGG
>JAEANM010014397.1:0-14018 GCA_017656035.1 Myanophis thanlyinensis
CCCACCCTCCCTTCCTACCTTAACTTACCTGCGGTTGCGTAAGCATTTCACTGCATATCGTACCATGTATGACTGTGGATGTGACCAATAAATTTGAAATTGAAATTCTGTGCTATCCGACAAAAGCAGGACAGAGGACAAGAGAAGGAGGAGAAAGAAATGCCACTCACTGATTTCCATCCGCACATGAAGAGATTAACTAGTGAAATTCAAGGAGAATGCTTACTTTGCTGGACACCAGCTTCACGTTTCCAGAGGCCAGAGCAACAGCTGTGTCTGCCATGACCTCTGCTTTGATGGACCCCAATCCTCCAGTGGCACTGGTTTTGATAAAGCTGTCCAACACCACATCAAGTAGATCAGTGATCTGTCAAAAAGGCAAGAAAATAGCCATGCTCAAGAACAGAATAACAAGAGTTGAAAGGACCTTGGGGTGCTTCATATCCAACCCCCTGCCCAGGCATGAAACCTTATGCCATTTCAGACAAATGATAGTCCAATCTCTTCTTAAAAACTTTTGCTTTTGATGGTAATAATGATGGCTTTGACGATTATCGTTTTGCTGATGATAATCTTGGTGTTAATCTATGCTCGTCTCGATATTGTAAGTAGCTTCTTGCTAGCATCGTTCAGTATTAAATGCCTATCAAAATGTTGAGTCACATATACAGTAAGCCATCTGGAGCAGTGATGGCAGACCTTTTATGCACTGAGTGTCCAAACTGCGCACACGCATGCCCAAACTGCAAAGCAGACACCCGAAGACCAACTGGTTGGCAGGAAGCGTGGCATCACAACACTGGCAGCTCTGCAAGAGGCAAGATCTTTTACTTTAGCGAGCTTCTATTTCGTCGCTTGCAGGGAAACTTCTGTTCTCCTGCAAATGACGGCGAGAAACATGGTGGAGCTAAGCTGGGGCAATGGCACACACAGAAAGGGCTCTATGTGCCACCTCTAGCATGCGTGCCATAGGTTCGCCACCACTGACCTAGAGTCACCTCAGTGGCATAAAAGTTTGATAATAAATAAATACATAAATAATCTGTGGTGTTCTAAACGTTTAATTATACAGAAACATTCCTTAGATTAAACGTAAGTGTGAATGTAGACAATTTTACTTTTCTAAATGTTTGCACTACTTTTATCATAAGAACATGGTTAAGTGCTAAAAGCCCTCTAAAATAATGAGATAAAATGAGTACATTCTTTAATCAGATAGCCTAACCCAGAATTCTGTGAATTTTGCCCATGAAAATAATTTTTAAAAAATCTTTCCACAACTGTGTGAAGCTGGAAGGTTGATTTTGACAGAAATGCCAGGTTTTTCTGACATGAAATTTGATTCGCTTGCCAGATTATTATCAACAAAATTCCTGAAAGATAAATCCAAATAAACACCACAGTAATGTTTAAAAGATATTTAATAGTTTAATCTGAACAAGGAAAAAGTGGACAGTGTGGGGTAATGGCTTTGGACCTGAAGAGACCCAAAATCTTCTTTAGGCATGGAACCTACTTCCTTAAGAGCCAGTGTGGTTAAGGTAGTAGATAGAATGGGAAAAGGGATGTAGGGAATGACCAGGCCTGAGCATTTGGGAAGAGTCAAATGCATCATCAACCTTGAGTCCCTTCCCACCCACCAGAGATCTGAGTCCTGCCCACCTTGAATTCCTATCTACCACCAATCTGCTTTTACTGTTAGTAGTTCAGATTCTAATTCAGAGCATTGGACACAATAAACCTATACTCATTTGAACTGCCTGGACTCCTGATTTCCTGTACTGGATGATGTAGGTTCTAGTCCTTCCTTACACACAGAAGCTGGCTGGGTAACCTTGGTCCAATCCTTTCCTTTTGGCCCAAGTCAGTGTCAGGCTCTACAACCAGCCGGTTCATAAATAAGAGCACATATCTTATCAGGCAATGATAGCTTTGTTGAAAAAACTAGATGACATTGCAGAAACAGCAGACTCTACAACTATGGGGAAGAAATTGTAAAAAACAGCAACACATCAATGACTCGGAACAGCAAACACTTGATTTTAGCACATGTCCTTTCAATAACTTAACCAGGACATGGCAGAAATGGTTTTTGGATAGGATACATAAGTATAGTCTTGCATTGTCAAGTACTGGATATATTGCTTATTCTTCAACCAAAAACTGAGAGCGGGGAGATCAATCCAAAACAGTACCTGTCCCAAACTACCCCATATCTTGGCTTGAATGGAAGGATACATCTGTTTCTCATTTATTGTCATTGTGATAAGCTTATCAAGGATGGCTGTGACTCGCTGGCGCCGAGCATCATCATTATGCTTGCAGAAGCGGACCAGATTCAATAGCCAGGGGGTCATATATTCCAGGCAGAGATGTTTTAGTTCAATACCTGAAATTCAAATAAACAGAGACGTATTAGAAAAGAGTCTTGCGCAAAAGTTTGCCCAATTATCTTTTGGAACAAAACTTGGTAGTTATGGAAAAAAAAAGCAAAATGTACTAGAACGACAGCAAATAAGGATTTCTCTCTCCCAAGAGATCCTGGATTGGCGATGTCCAGGCCCCCCATTCTTGAAAGGCAAGTTGACTTTGTCACCAAAAGTAGCATGAGATAGGATGCTAAATGACAAAAGAAACTAACAGCATCTCCAGGTCTTCTGCAATGAACCCAAATGGGCCTTGGGCTGCAGATCAAAGGCAGGGCACCTTCAAACACAACAACGCATATACCAGGCTTCATGGATAAGACTCTCCAAATATTAGCAGAGCTGACAGCATGTTCTTGACTTTGTAATCTGTGTTGAATTCCTTCAACCAGTTCAAGAAGGGAGATGTTTTCATGGTCGTTTCCCAATAGAGAGTTGTTTTGAGTGGGGAGATGTGCCCATGGCAAAGGATTCTTGGTTCTTCCCCTTAATGTGGATAATATCAAATAATTACTCCAGGAAACAGGCCAGACAGTTGTTTTTTTAAATTTCTCACACCCTTTTCCATGAACCTCTAAAGCTCTGTCTTCTCGACGAGTCTGAATTGTAAGCACTGGGGAAGAGAATTCTTTTCCTTTTCCACCCACACTTCCCACTGGAAAAGCAGAAGTGGGTGGGTGGGTTGGAATTTATTTTGAATTTACAGATTCATTTCTTGGGGGGGGGGGGGCGAGGAAAGAGAGAGGCTTCTACTACAACTTGGGCCAGAAGGAGAAAATGAGAAGGTGATTAATTCATTCTCTTCTGAACAAAAGCAGCATGCATCATGACTTCTTAAATTTCATATCCTGGATTGATATTCTGTGCTTTGTGTGATTGTACCGATGGAGGCTCAGTCAATTTCGCTGCACACATGCTGTGCATTGACAATAAAGGATTGGATTGAGGAATGCAAATTTTCAGCAATGTATTTCCTGGGTGTTGGCCAACCCTGAATATGATTCAAAACCTGGAGCCCAAGTCTTAAGTTCAGCCCCCACCAAGATGGCATTCCTGAACATACTCTTGTCCCTTCTTTTATTTCACCCCGTATTTTATTTATTTATGGAGAAAATTTATATAGCTGCCCAACTCACGGTGACCACAGGTGACTTGCAGAAATAAAACCCCAGGAAAATCAAGACCACTTTACGGGTTTCACCAGGGAGGCCACGCTTAAGGACCACCCAAGGAGCAACCACTTTAAACCATCTCTAGGATAAGCAGTGAAACTTTTCAAACGAAAAAGAAAGGAAGTTGCCATGACTCCACTTCCAGACTCTTTTAAAAAAACAGGTAGTTAAGAAGCTGTAAGTTGCAGAAAAAGTTCTTTATCTCAGTTAGCATGCCTTTTGCCATCCTGACTAGGGAATTCTGGGAGTTGAAGTCCACACATCCTCAAGTGACCGAGACTGAGAAACACTGCACTAAGCATTTCAATAATTCTGTCTACCCATAGAATCTTTTTCATGGGAGCTGAGATTACATTTCCATATATACTGTAAAAGAGGTAGGTGGGGCTTATGTTGTTTTTAATGCAGTGCCAGATTTGTAGGATTAATTCAGGGTTCCTAAAAATGTATTTTGCTCTACTTTTCAAGGTTTTCTAAAGAACAATTCTCATCTTTCGATGTAAATCTGCTTTTTACTAATTGCTGTACTTCTGGATTCACTAAAACTCTTAACTTTGAGTATGTGCCCAGGTACACACTTCACCTCTACAACTGTATATTTTTCATGTAATGCCTTCATTTTTATTGCATTATTGCCACCGTGGCCGCTGCCACACCCTTTTCCACCTGGCAGCAGCCACCACCCTTGGTCCTGCCACACTTGTGCTGCAACAGCTCCTTACACACTTACTGGCCTGCTTGAGAACTGCCTGTGACTTCTGACTTTCCGCTGGCTTTGCTTGCTGGAAGCTGTCAGGAAATAGCCAGGAGGTCCTTGCTTAATGACTAATGGTCCTCATTTAAGGACAACAATGGGGATTACCAGGATTGCCATTGCTAAGCAATGTGATCATATGACCTCACACTTTTTGACTGCATTGCTTAATGATGGAAATTCAATTTCACTGCACACATGTTGTGCATTGACAATAAAGGATTGAATTGAATTGAAATTCTGGCTCCAATTGCCAATGTTAAACAAGGATTCCCTGTATTACTTAATATAGCCACCCCTCCATTTATCTCCAATATCTGCGCTGCTGATTTCCTCATCGGAACTGTCAAGCCATACTAGCTATTTACCTTGTAAAAACAGGAAAAGTGAAGTAATATTACTTACTAGACTTGCTAAACCCAGAAATGCATTCTTCCAAAAACTCTAGGGTAAGGTGGGGTTCGTTAGCTGCCAGAGTCTTACTAATGGAGACAATGAAAAGAGTGTTGTTTGCAGGGATACAAAGACCTGATGTTTCCAGTAATTGGCCTTCAATCTTTAAATTAAAAGTACAAGTTAAGGCACAGAGAAGATTATAGGCCGCAGACCTGCAACAAAAAATAAGGAATGTGTTAAAAAAAATGTTTCCTTGGTAAGGTTCAGAAGCTTCTTTCTTTCTTTCTTTCTTTCTTTCATTCAATTTCTACAGCTGTCCAACTCAACCAAGTGATTTCTTAACATTGATATTAACATTTGGCCTATGACCTTCCCCATATCGACTCAATAATCTTATTTGGTCAACCATAGGAAGCTCTCTCCATTAGGCGATGATGAATTCTACATAACACTAACAGGTGAGAGATTACAGGTAGTCCTCAACTTACAACAGTTCATTTAGTGACCATTCGAAGTTTCAACGGCAAAAAAAAGTGACTCATGACTATTTTTTCACACTTACGACCATTGCAGCGTCCCTGCGGTCACGTGATCCCATTCTGTGACCTTCCCTTAACCAGATTCCCTTAACAACCACGTTACTAACTTAACCGCAATGATTCCCTTAGCAACTGTGGCAAGAAAAAGTCATTAACATGGAGCAAAACTCACTGAACTGTCTCCCATAGCAACAAGAAATTCTGGGCTCAACTGTGGTCGTAAGTCGAGGACTGCCTGGCATGCCATTCTAAGGAAAACTGCATGCTCTATTTTAGATGATATATAGAAGCACTTTTCTTGGCATTACCTTAAACCAGGCACCCCCTCCTGGGAAATGGAAGAGCGAAAGGGGGGGGGGGGATGAGAAATGTCTCTATTATGGAAGGGTGCCAGCAAACCTACCTGCTTTTTTCTTTTTTAAGTATTTGTATTCAGTAGAATAAAAACTTTTAGAAACATGCTAATCAATTAATCAGAACCAGCTTTTCAGTTCACCCCAAGGCCTCCAAACTGGGTAATCTGACTTGAGTCACAAAAATCACTGAAGGCATGAATTGGATGCATATCTCACTCCCACCTTCCCACAATAACATTTTTACAGAAACAGTTTTCAGTCAAATTAGGAAAACAAATTAGGAACAGGTAGTCCTCGACTTACAACGATTCGCTCAGTGACCGTTCGAAAGTTACAACGCCGCTGAAAAAAGTGACTCGTGACCGTTTTTCACACTTGCGACCGTTGCGGCATCCCCAGGGTCACGCGGTTTACATTTGGATACTTGACAACTGGCTCCCATTTATGAGAGTTGCAGTGTCCCAGGGTTACGTGATCCCCTTTTGCAACCTTCTGACAAGCAAAGTCAATGGGGGAGCCAGATTCACTCAACAAAGGTGGCAAGAAAAATTGTAAAATGGGGCAGAACCGAATTCCTCACTTAGCAACCTAAATGTTGGGCTCCACTGTGATCGTAAGTTGAGGACTACCTGTAATAGGGAGAAAAAGGCAGGGGAAAATAATCAGCCTCAATATCGAGTTAAGGAAAGCAAAGAATTTTGAAGAGGAAGAAATTCTATCTAGTTTCTGTACAGGTAGTTCCCGACTTACAACCAACCGTTCATTTAATGACCATTCAAAGTTAAAAGGGCACTGAAGAAACTGACCTATGACCAGTTCTCACACTTATGACCATTGCAGCATCCCCACAGTTACGTGATCAATCTTTGGGGGCTTCACAACGGGCGTGTATTAAAGATGGTCACAGCATGTTTGAGGTTGTTGTTTTCAACCTTCCTAGAGAGCTTCTGACAAGCAAAGTCAATGAGGGAAGCCAGATTGGCTCACATGTAGGATTCATTTAACAGCTGTAATGATTCGCTTAACAACCATGGCAAAAAGGTTATAAAATTGGGCGCAACTCACCTACCAACTGCCTTGCTTAGCAATGGAAATTTTGGACTCAACTGTGGTCATAAGTCGAGGACTACCTGCAGCCGCACTCAAAATCCCTCCAGAAATGAAAGCGGGACATACCGTAGACTTGGGTCCGAGCTCCCGAGATTAAGCAGCGCAATGTTCAGCAGGGTTCCTGGCACATCCTTGGGACGGATTTTCGTATGTTGCGGTATAGAGTCGGGCTGGGATAATTCCCATCGTGTCCGTATATGAATGATGGACTGTACAATAGCTTCACACTCCTGGTGCATGAAAGTCAGAGGTGTGCCTTGGTTGGCAATGGTTAAGGTGAACTGGTTTTCATCCACAAGGCAGATTTCTTCTATCTCCGAAGCGTAGTAAATGTCATTCAGGAACACGGTCTGGCCCAGGACTCTCGTGCGCTCAGCCGAAGTCACTTGGACGGCTGTGGAGCCAACCTGTGGAAGGCATTGAGTTTGGGTGGGAGGAAAGAAAATCAAGGCACCCCAAATAGCGTCAGCTACAGCAGGGGGGGTCCAACTTGACAACTTTTATGACATGTGGACTTCCAACACCCGGAATTCTGGGAATTGAAGTCCACACGTCTTAAAGTTGCCAACGGTAGGGTATCCCTAAATTATGGTACTCCCTTACAGAGATAAAAGGAGACCTTCCCCCAGCAACAGGCTTTAATATTGTTTTGAAATGCTTTGAAAATTGCAGGATGGCAACCAATATAAGAGGAAGGGACATCTTTTATTGTTACAAGATTCATAATCAGCTGGAAATTCAAACCCGTCCTTCTTAAAGCAGGGGTGTGAAACGCGATCCTGTCACGGGCCACATCAGGATTTTGCTTGCCTTTGGGGGACTTGGGGTGTGTGTGTCCTGGCCATCGTAGCTGACTGGGTGGGCATGGCCAGACCCAGGGTAGAGGGGCCAGTCCCTTGCTATTTGTGGAACGACCTGCAAGCCAACTGCGCAGTCTATCGGGGCCGGATTTGGCCCATGGGGCACGTGTTTAACACCCGTTCTTAAGGCTCAGCTTTTTAAAAGTAGAAAATACACAACTATTTCATCTGATTTACAACAGCTAGCTAGTAAGTTAAAGCGGCAGCCACTGAAAGTTATGCAAAACTTGGGCAAGAAACTTTATGAATAATATTAGGTCAAGTGTGTCCGGTTGTGTCCAACTTTAGGGCACAGTGCCCATCTCTGGTTCTTGGCTGAGGGAGCCAGCATTGTCCGAAGACATTTTCTATGGTCATGTGGCCAATATGGTATAAGCCAACCGTTCATGGTTTGCTGTTAGCTTCCCACCAAAGTGGTACCTATTTATCTACTCGCATTTGTATGCTTTCAAATTGCTAGGTGGGCAGGAACTAGGGCAAGGAACGGAAGCTCACCCCATTGTGCAGCGCTCGGGTCTCAAACCTAGGCTTTCCAGCTGACATGCTCAGTGTCTTTAACCACTGAGCCATCACACCCCCCTCTCAGATATAATATTACGCTTGATTAAATATGAGCCAGCAGTATGCTGCAGCTGCCAAAAATGCCAACACAGTTCTAGGCTGCATTAATAGAGAGATAGAATCAAGATCAGATGAAGTGTTAATACACTTTATAATGCTTTGGTAAGTCCACACATGGAACACTGCAACCAATTTTGGTCACTAGGATGTAAAAAAAATGTTGAGACTCTAGAAAGAGTGCAGAGAGGAGCAACAAAGATGATTAGGGGGATGGATGTTAAAACATATAAAGAACAACCGCTGGAATTGGGTATGTCTAGTTTAATGAAAAGAGGGTTAGGGCTAGATTGAAATTAGTAAGAAATGAATTAATACACCCTGACCAAAACTGATTTTTACCCGCAAGGCAAATTAGAAATAATATAAGAATAGTGTTAAATGTTTTAGAGTATCATGAATCACACCCTGAAAGACAGGTGGCATTAATATTCTTGGATACCCAGAAAGCATTTGACAATTTAAATTGGTAGTTTTTGTTTCATCACAACAGATATATGAGATTTGGAGGGAAGTTTGAGAAAATGATAAAGGTAATATGTAAGATGCAAAACTCCAGGGTGATAATTAATGGAGACCACACAGAGAAATTTGAAATAAATAAAGGACTAAGACAGGGATGTCCAATGTCGCTTCTGCTTTTCATTTTGACACTGGAAGTGCTGCTAACCCAGATTAGGCAAAAGGTGGAGATAAAAGGATTAAAGGTTAAAAAAGAAGAATATAAGACACATATATAAGAAGAATATAAGACACAGGCATTTGCAGCAGTGGTGAAATTCAATTTTTTTTACTACCAGTTCTGTGGGCGTGGCCACAGGATTAAACATCACCAAGCCCAGAATTAAACTTCACCAAGGTTACAATGTAATAAGGAGAGAGGCAGTTTCTGTGAGCAAGGCAATAAAGATTAGGCTAGAAATAACTGCCTTATTTACAGGATTAACCCTGTGAAGTTAATCTATTAACCCTGCAAAGTGGGGGAAAAAAACCAAACAGCTGAATTTCACCTCTGGATTGCAGACAATTTAGGGTTTTTTATAGAAGATCCATTGGAGACAGGAAATAAGTTGATGAATGAAACAGAAAAATATGGGATGGTGGCAGGATTGAAAATTAACAGAGAAAAGACTAAAATGTTAGTAAAGAACTTAACGGGAAAAACAAAAGAAAGAATTAGAAAAAGAATTAGGATTGCACATTGAAAAAAAGATTAAATATTTAGGAATTTGTCTTATGGGAAGGCGCTCATCAATAAAAGATGATAACTACAAAACATTGATAGAACAAATGAGAAAAGAAACTTGGAAAAAAAGAAATGAAAAAAGAAACTTTGGAAACTTGGAAAAAACTAGTTATCATTATTAGGAAGGATAGCTGTGATTAAAGTGAATATATTGCCGAAATTGATGTATCTATTTCAGACAGTTCCTATAAAATTAGAAAAGAGATTCTTTGAAGAGCTAAATAGAATAATCAGAAAATGTATATGGCTGGGTAAGAAAGCACGGATAAATATAAAAATGTTACAAGATAGTAGATGCAGAATGGGTTCTGGACTCCCAAAATGGGAACTTTATTATCAAGCAGCGGGGCCACTAGGGATTAGAAATTGGATAAACCTAGAAAACAAAAGGAACTTAACAATTGAAGGACATGACTTGCAGGCAGGTTGGCATGCTTTCCTATGGGATAAGCGTAACAATATTTTTATCGGCACCAAATAAGAGAGGCATTGATAAGGACAAGGAGAAAAGTGAAAGAAAAACATTACATGAAACTGCCACGTTGGGTTTCGCTCATGGAAGCAACAGTCTATCCGAAAACACTGAACAAAAAAAAAAAGATTATAAGATATAAAAAACTACTAGATAACCATGGGAATCTCAAATCAGATGAAGAATTAAAAGAACAGGGTATAATTATAGATTGGTGGCCATACCTGCAGACACAGTTGAGATATAGAAAAGACATGGAAGAATATGGAATTCAAGGGACACCACAACAATTGGACCAAATCTTGATAGGTAAAGAAGAAAAATGTATAACAAAAGTATACCATTATCTGTTAGAGGTTGAAATGGAAGAAGAAATAGTGAAAGGTCCAATGATAGCATGAGCACAAAATATAGGCCGTAATGTAAAATTAGAGGAATGGGAGAAATTATGGAGCAAAAACTGTAAATTAACACTGTCAACTGCATACAAAGAAAATTTATATAAAATGTTCTACAGGTAGCATCTAACACCGGTAAGATTCGCTAAAATGTACATAAATATGAAACTGGAGTATTAGAAGTGTAAGCATAAGGGGGGAACATTTTACCATATGTGGTGGCAATGCTTTAAAAGCAAAGAAATATTGGAATTAGATAAGGGGATGGCTGCAAGAGATAACAGGAGAACAAATTGAATTTAAAGCCGAACTATTTATATTAGGAATGATTAACCTAAAAATCAAGAAACAACTCTAATACATCATTCTACACATAATAACAGCAATGAGAATTGTCTATGCTCAATGTTGGAAATCAGAAAGTACACCAGCCAAGGTATAAGATAGTAGAATGTGCAGCGATGGACAGGCTCACATTGGAAATGAAAGGCAAGGAAGAAGTAGAATTTTATGCGGTGTGACGTAAGTGGTATAGATGGTTAGAAGAGAGAAACAAAAATGTATAAGGAATAAATGTAAATACTTGTAAGAGACATTTGACACTACTATTAAAATGTTTATTGTTATGTAAAATGGAAAATAAAAAATACATAAAAAGAAAAGAGGGATTAGGGCTGACATGATAGCTGTGTTCTAATACCTAAAGGATTGCCACAATGAAGATGGAGTCATGCTATTCACCAAAGCCCCTGAAGGCAGAACAAGAAGCAATGGGTGGAAACTAATCAAGGAGAGAAGTGACCTAGAATTAAGGAGAAATTTTCTGACAGTTAGAACAATTAATCAGTGGAACAACTTGCCTCCAAAAGTGCTCCATCACTGGAGGCTTTTAAGAAGGGATTGGACAACCATTTGTCTAGAATTGTATAGTTTCCTGCCTGAGCAGGGGGTTGGACTAGAAGACCTCCAAGGTCCCTTGCAACTCTGTTGTTCTGTTCTATTCTAATCCTAGATTTGAGTTCACTCATCTTAAAGTGCCCGTGGTTGAGAAGCACATACTGCAAGATACCAGATTGGGGAAAAGCTGCCCAAAATGCCAAAAATACAGCAAACTGGAAATCAAAAAAAGCATGCAACTTACTTTAATGGAAACTTTGGTGTCTTTGTGGGCCAGTTTGAGGGCATTGTGGAAAACCTTCAGGTCTTCTTCCAAAGCCAAAGTAGCCGCTGGAAGTTTCTGCTGGTCGTGCTCTATGTGCTCAGCCAATTTCCCCGGCGAGTCAATGAAAATGAGCCTCTTGCTGCCTTTCAGGCCCGTCAGGAGACGCTCGTGGTACTTGGTGTACTCCCTCACCCACGAGTTGCAGTTGTAGATGAAGACGGCAGAGACGTTTTCGTAAGCGAATCCCGGGAAAACTACAAACCACTTGGACAAGAAGTCTGTTTTGAAACGGTTGCTGGGCCCGGCGTGCGTGAGGTCCACTACGATCTCGTATGGCTTGGCGTAGTAAGGCTTCAGTGTCAGCAAAACATGATATATCAGCAGGTCTCCATTGATTTGGCCGGTCTTAAACCTAAGACAGGGGAAAATAAATCACAATTATACGATTGATTATAACAACGGAAAATAAGTAACAAATGGAAATCAAATGTCTTGATTTATTTATTTGTGAATGTATAGATTCAACTGATTGTAAGAGGTACGCAGGCTACAACACAACAGCCCATCCTTTGGGCAGTATTGCAAAAGATCCATTTGCTTTATTGCAGCTTTCTCCAAGCACATGCCATCCATATGCGCTGAGCTGCAACCCCACAATTCCCAGCAAATCATCATTTGGTGAATGAGATTCTTCTCCCACTTGGGGAATGCTGTTAAAACAATATTAAAATATGCAGCTCTATGAATTAGAATGGATTATTACTGATCCTATAAAAAAGATAAGGGTGTCCCTGCAGATTTTAGTCTACTGGTGGTTGCTGAGTATAGGGGGTGGTGTTCACCTCTGTTTCAACACCATTGAGACAACGCTGTCTGAAGACATTTCCATGGTCACGTGGCCGGAATTACATCACACAGTGCTGTTACCTTCCCACCCAAGTGGTACCTATTTATCTACTTGCTGAACTGCTAGGTTGGCAGGAGCTGAGGTGAGGACGGGAGCTCACCCCATGGCGTGGCACTCAGGCCTCGAACCTGGGCTGCTGACTTTTCAACTGACAAGCCCAGCGTCTTAACTGCTGAGTCACCACACCCCCATTATTGATCCTATAATTTCCACATATTACTTCACTGTTCATCTGAAAATCTCTGTGACAGAAATGATTTCAATGATGACACACACATAGACACATGCAATTTTTCCACAAAATTCAATGATGAATACAGAACTTCATTCAGAAGAAATAACAACAAAAGAATGATTCCATCAATGATTGAAAAATTGAGCCCACTGGACACTGACAAACAAACTGGAAACGATCTCTCAGAATGAGTTCCACATGAAATCCCTATTGAATTGTGTAGTCTGCAAATGTTCACATTACATCCATACTTAAACATGAGAATGAGGTCACTTATAAGAGCGGTACTGCTGTAATTAAGTTAACTGCTGGCATTTCACTTACAAGCCTGGCTATTTAATGAGATAATAATTCAGACAATTAATTTGCTGGGAGCTGAAATGTCTTGTCCTGCTACTTAATTGGATGTGTCCAAAAGCATCCAAGTGATTAAAAGGAGATGAGCAGAAATATTTAGATACCTTCAGGATATCAACGTTCATTTAAAGCAGTTCTTCTAATCTAGTTTAAAAAGTTCACTGTTGTTTCAGGAGGAAGATAAGATCTTGAAGATGTTTAACGCAACAGATATTTGCAGATATTAACCAAACCGAGATTCCAAATCTGATGGTGTAAGTAGTACATAAACACTGGAATAGTTGAGGATCTCTTGGATTATTATTATTTTTCTTACAGTTTAAATAATGCACTCAGAATCTGCAATAGTTCTAGGATGAGAAAAATACTATTTTCTGACTAATCACAACTGGGGTGTAACGCTTTTAAATGTACTTTTGCTGCCACAGCTGCATAAGATCAGAAATTTGTTTGGAAAGATTATTATCATTAATAAGAGTCAGAGCTCATTTGATAAAAATGTACTCTCATTGTTCCCTGACTCTTTCAAAAGTATTTATTCAGAGGATCCTATGATTTAGGATATTTAGGATATACCATATTTTTTGGCTTATAAGACGCATTCCCCCCCACCCTCCAAAAAAATGAGTGAAAATGTCTGTGTGTTTTATTATACACTGAATGTTGCCAAAGCCATGCCACCCCCGGCCATTTTTTGGCCTCCACACGCCCTGTTTTGGGGCCTTTTTTCAGCCCATTTTTGGGGCTTTTTCCGGCCCCTTTTCAGGTTTTTCTCAGCCAATTTTCGAGGCTTTTTTGGGACCGTTTTTGGGGTTTTTCAGAGTTTTCTTCTAAATCTACGTGTGTCTTATACACAGGTGTATCTTATACGCCGAAAAATATGGTATTTGTCTGTGTATATATTAGGGTGACCATATTTTGATTTCCCAAAATGAGGACAATCGAAAAAAAAAATCGAAAAAATAAAATAAAAAAAAATCGGGAAAAAAAGCGCGGCCTCGAGACACAAA
>JAEANM010014398.1:0-14018 GCA_017656035.1 Myanophis thanlyinensis
AATAAAAAAAACTAAAAAAAAAGAGAAACAGTAAACATTTTTCTAGTAATGTAATTGTTTTGCATAAATTGTATTTTAAAATATTTTAGTTTTAAATTTTGGATTTTAATCTGCAAATTAATAAGCATTTTCTTCCAGGTGCGGGTTTTGGAGTATCACCCTCTGGGTCTGGTTTTGGCTATCCACAGCCTCAATCCCAAACTTATGTTGGAGGTGGTTCAGTGCACATACCAGGTATAATTCAAAGAAGAAGCCATAATCATATTTTTGCTTCTTTAGAAGTAAAATGCATTATAGCATAATATATGTTCCCATGCATAGACTTTGATTCAGGAAATAGCATTTGTACACAGACTAGCTCTATTGTAGCCTAAGGGTGTTTCTATATACTTTTGGAATCAATTATGTGGTTGCTGTTTAATGTAGCTTTTAAAAGTGGCTTTAGAAGCTGATCACAATGAATTCTATGTTGTTCAGTGGAAATCTACAGTATTTTACATGAGAATAAAGAAAATTGGCACAGACATTAGGAAGAAACAACATGTGAGCCTTCTGGAATTCCAGAATAATAGAATAAAAGAGTTGAAAGGGACCTTGGAGATCTTCTAGTCCAATTCCCTGCAGAAGCAGGAGACCTTATAGCAGGGGTAGTTGGTTCTGAAAGATTTTTCACACAGGCTCCTTTATAAGCCCTGATACTTGATCATAATCTGTTATGCATGTAAGATGTTAACTACATATATTTTTCTTTTGAAGCTGCGTATCCTGGTGGACAAACACCATCAACACCCCTGCAGGTATGTTATTTTCTGCTATAAAATCCATCTAGTTTTGCATATTGGTTGCTATTCACTAACCACTTCAAAATGTATCCTACACGGAAGCTCCTTGTTTCTCCTCCATTCCCTAAATGTCAAGGCCCACTTGGGTTCAATGGACAAAAGAATTGTGGTTTTCTCACATAGAAAACAGCATTTGGAGAGCATATTATCTTAAACTTTGATCATTTGGAACATGTAAAATTCTCCAGTTTAGTAAAACCCCTAAAAAGACCTAAACCACACCCATTCCCACCATTCATTCAAACAAGCCTTACTTTCTGATCTATAAAGAACATAGTTTTGTCATTATATTCAAATAGGATGAATGGTAGTTATTGTAAACTATTCTTCCTTGACTTAACTTGCCTTAATGTAGCTACTCAGCGAGTCAATCAGAGTTGATCTGGGGTCACAGACTGAAATATCATTCTCATCCTCACATTCCATTTTCTTCTTCATTGTCTTGTAGTCTACTGTATAAGTCTTTAAGTCTGGAGATGTACTCTGTATCTGAATGTATTCTGTGCTTGTGTGATTGTACTGAGGAGGCTCACTCAATTTTGCTGCACACATGTTGTGCACTGACAATAAAGGATTGAATTGAATTGAATTGAATTCCCTATATCTGTGATGGTGAACCTGTGGCACAGGTGCCACAGGTGGCACGCAGAGTCATCTTGCTGGGCACACAAGCTGTTGGCCAACTTACCTCCAGCCAAGCATGCACATGTTGTTCTTTGGGCCTCCGCTGTGTATGCATACGATTGCAGCAGGAAATCCAGCTGGTCTTTGGAGCTCTCCTGCGTATGCACATGCAATTGTTCATGTGTGCATGAGTGCCTGCGCGCAGCATTGCACGTGCAAAAGCTGCATGCATGTGGAGATGGTGCGGTTGCACATGCAGCACACATGGAGGACCTGCACTGCACGCAAGTGCGTATGGCACGTGCAAAGCGCGTACTTTTTGGCACTCAGTAAGTAAAAGGTTTGCCACTACTGCCCTATATATTAATTATTCCTTCCCTAGAGCAGACTTTCAGTAGCTGGAATAGCTGGCAGCAGCAAATTATCACCATTAACAAATTAATACATTTCTATTAGTACTAGAATTAGTACTAGAATTCAGTTTGCATAATTTGAAATTTAACAAGCAAGACCACAACATTTAATGTCTTAGTTGCATAGAAAACTGATAGCAGAAAAAGCCATGTGGTCCATCAAGTGTGCCCTTTGAGGGATTTTTTGTTGTTGGTTTAAATTCTTCTTCTTCTTCTTCTTCTTCTGTAGTAGTAATAGCAATACTAGTAGTATTAATCAGACAGATGTTCAGACTGGATTTGGCATTTTGTCTATCAAGTCCTTACCAGGGACCTGGGATAAGCAGATCTGGATGTTTGATGGTGTTACAGATATTGCAGGATGGAAGCTGTTTTGAGTAAAGCTGCCTTTTGCAATTGACTGATGGCAAATTTGTCAATGCCAGTGGTGTTCAAGTAGTGCTCCAGTTGTTTTGGGATTACACCCAAGGTGCCTATTACTATTGGTACTACCCTTGTTTGCCTTTGCCACAGTCGTTCTATTACTATGTGTAGGTTTTTATATTTTGTTATTTTCTCCAGTTCTTTCTCTTCTATTCTACTGTCTCCAGGCACTGCCACATACATTATCCAGACTGTTTTATCTTTCTTATCAACAATTGTTAAGTCTGGGATGTTATGTGGCAGGTGCTTGTTTGTTTGAATTCTAAACTTCCAGAGTGATTTAATTTCTTCATTTTCTATGACTTTCTCTATTTTATGGTTCCACCTCTTGCTTACAGGCAAATGACATTTATTGCAGATAGTCCAACGCACCATTTGTTGCTATTTGTCATGCCTCCGCTTGTAGTTAGTCTGGGCAATCTTGCAGCAGTTTATGAGGTGGTCCACTATTTCTTCAGCTTTTTTGCATAGGCAGAACTTACTGTCTGTTCCTGTCTTTTCAATTCTGGCTTTGTATGCATTTGTCCTTCAGGCTTGGTCTTATGCAACCAGAACTAATCCCTTTGTCTCCCCCTTTAACTTTCCTGCTTTTAGCCATTGCCAGATCTTGTTATGATCTGCTTTCCCTGCTATTTTAATGTACTGGCCATGTAGTGTTTTGTCTTCCTCTGCCTCAATTCTGTTCTGCATTTGGTCTTTTTTGTAGGTCAGTTTGATCTCTCCCATCATCAGTAAGCCTTCCTAGCATACTAAGTTCAGTGCATCTTCTTCATTGTCCTTCAGATAGTCTTCCAATGCCCCTTTTTCTTCTTCAACTATCTGATGTACTTGCAACAATGAAACAATCCACATCCACATATTTGCCTTAGTAGGTAGGTCTGTCAATGTTGCTGTGTGGATAAAGGGTGTGATTCATTATTATTTTTCTGGTCTTCCTATCCATTGCTTTTCTGCTTGAGTCCAGTCTGCTATTCTAGCTGTGTATCTAATGACTGGAATTGCCCAAGTGTTGATTGCCTTGATGGATTTCCTCCATTGAGTTTGGATTTTAAGATCTTCTTTACTCTCTTGATATATTCACCTTTAATCTTTTTCTTGACTTCAGTGTGCTTGATATTGTCAGCTTGAAGGATACCTAGGTATTTGTAGTAATCATCCTCATCCAGATTGTTAATGTTATTTTTGTGGGGCATCCTGATTCCTTCAGTTTTCACTATTTTTCCTTGTTTGATGGTGAGTGTGATACATTTGTCCAATTTAAAGTCTATTGCTATATATTGGCTGTATATATAGACAATGTTGAGCAGTGATTCTATTTCGGATGGCGTTTTTCCATACAGCTTCTGATCATCCATGTAAAAGAGGTGGGATAGTCTGGCAGATGTTTTTGATGTTTATAGCCATGGCCTGAGTTATTTAGTATTGTTGACCGAGGAAACAGTGTAATGACAAATACTAGTGGTTATAGTGAATCTCTTTGAAATATTCCTCTCTTGATATTAACCACTCCCAGTCTCTCACCATTGACCTGCATCTGTGTCTTCCGTTGTGGCAACGATCTTTGCACAAAGTGTCTGATGTTTCTACTGACTGTTGTTATTTCTAGGCATTTGATTATCTAGTCATGTGGCAGAGATTTTTGTAGTTAATCCATGTTACAATGAAAATATTGAAGAGTACCCGGCCTAAGACAGAGCCTTGGCGTACCCTGTTGTGTAGTTGCAATGCAGTTCCATTAAAGACTACAAGTTGAATGTGATTGTTAGGAATCAACCTGGTGGTGATGCTGTCCAACCACATTTTCTATCTTATCAAGTAATAGGTTGTGGTTTACTTTATCAAATATTTACTGAAATAAATACAAGTAAATTATATTCACAGCATTTCACTGGTCCATTGATTTCATTGAACTAATCAATATTTGATTATTAAAATTGAACAAATTCTTAATAAGAATCAAGTTTTGTAATAACATAGATTTTCATTCTCAGTCTGGAACATTAACTCAGAGCATGCAAGGCACAATTCGACCAGCTCCTAACTTTGATGCAAGGAGAGATGCAGAAATTTTGCGCAAGGCTATGAAAGGATTTGGTAAGAGCTCTTATATTTTGAAATATTATGAGATGTTTACATTTAGATTTAAACACAAAAGCCATAGATTTACTTCTGCTTTCTCTAGATATTTTATTACTGCTTTTAAGAAATAATTATATGCAATTGTTGTGCAACAGAATTGCAGGCAATATTGTTTTCTATTTTCATGGCTCAATTGTTTAACTTGTTTAAAAAGAGAACTGGGTAACAGTGTCAAAGGACAAAAATGCTGGGGACAGATTGACCTATAAAGGTGAATAAAATAACAACTGGGATAAATCTTGTTCACTAGACCCAAAAATGCTTTTCAAAAGACAACTGGTTTTTTGCAAAAACATCTTGGTTTTTTTTCTTTGAAAATGTTTCATTTCTCATCAAGCTTCTTCGCTTCAGACTAAATAGTAAGAAATGGAAGGATTTACAGTATATTCTTTGCAGTCATCTGGTTGTTAGCAGTTTGAAGGTCAGTCTCTGAGAGTCATTAAGGCCACTTGGAGATTTATCTGTATCTTCAGAGTCACCTGAATCAGAGTGCAAATGGGTGCTGAAACTTCTTGGGACTACTGAAAGGGCTGTGTTCTACAAGACACAGGTGGGGAGGGGGAGTGGAACTCCTTAGCATCAGAGCTAATAATAATAATATACAAAATACTAATGCTCTGATGGTAATTTCAAAAAATCCTTTCTTAGCAAGCACCTAGAAGCCTTTCTTGAATGAGAACAGTTCAATTTTAACATAGATGGCTTCTTTGATCTCTTTTCCAACCAGTGGTCCTCTCTGTCAAAAATGTGAACTTTTCTGTTTTCAAAAGAGTGACCTTTGTCTTTTAGATGCAGATGGACTGCTGAATCAAACCCATGTCCTGATGGGTTTGTTCTGTTGTGTTGTATTTGTAAAGTGGTTGTTTTATTTCCCCAATATACAAATCTGCACATGTCTCACTGCATTGCACTGCATGTGCCACATTTCTCAGTTGGTGTCCTGGAGTTTTATCCTTGCAGTGGACAAGCTTCTGCCTTAATGTATTTTTGGGTTTAAAGTGTACTCATATGTTGTGTTGGTTGAAAATCTTCCTGATCTTTTTAGATACTCATGCAACATTTGGAATGACAATGTTGCTTCATTTGTTGTTCTCTTCTTTATCTATTACTAGCTGGATACCCGTGCTTTGCTACGAAACTATATGATAGGGCTTGCCACTTAAAGCTTGAAAATTAATAAGTAGTTAAAAAGGCACTGCATTATTTTGTTAGCTAAATTTCTGTTACAGATTAAGACATTATTGTAAATCTAACAACAATAAAATAGATGAGTTTAAGCCTTTTAATCCCACCAGCATCCCTGGCTTTTTGTTCTATGTAGCCAGACAAATAACTGCATAGAATAGACTTTGATTACCACCAGAATTACCACCTCATGTCCTCTTCGTCAAGGTTGGCACTCCAATCATGCTGTTACACAATCTAGCCCTCCAAAACTGTGCAATGGCACAGAGCTTCCGGTGAAGATGCTGTACAAACACATAATCGAAGCCATGATTTTCACAGGCATCAATCAAGGAGAAACCGTTTTCATCCCCTCTAATTCCTCTGATCCGATCAGACTACCACTCCAAGTTCAAATGTCTACATTTTCCTGTTAAGGTGTGTTTTCGTCATTATCATCAATAAGGCACAGGGACAGATTTTGAAAGTGGCTGGTGTGCATCTGAGGATGGCTGCTGCTGAGGCCCTGCTATGATACTGCCTATCCTGTGGTAGACCTGCCCCTGCACTTTGAATGTTGGCATAAAATTTCCCTCCTTCATCTCTTTGGCTCCAAAAGATGTCATTTGGAAGCATCTGTTGTGTTTCCGGGCAGCAGAAAGAAAGTGCCATTGGATGCTGGTGGGTGAGAAGGCTGTGTAAGGGTTCGTGGTAGGGTTCACAGAGTGGGAACTGGACTTTACTGGCACTATTAATTCAAGACATTGATCTGATTTGTGATATCTTTTCATTGTATTTAGCTGTAGCTGAATTAACGTAGGGGTTATTAGATGCATACTTTTTTCTAGCCTTGGGATGAGTTGGACGATACTTTTTTTCAGCTTCCCTTATTTGTGTTTTCCTAATCACATTCATAAATCTTATCCTGTGTTTTTTCCTCTTTTCCCTTTAACTGGTGTAGTAGAAGGAACAGATTCCTCTGAACTGAGGAGGTCAGTGTAAGAAGCGATTTGGGGCTGGAATACTATGCACGAGAAATTTGGTTCACAATCAGTTCAGTGTTGATCAGTGATTGAAACTCATATGAGAATATCTCTCCCACCGCCTTGAGTCCAGAAGCTGTAGACATTTTGGTGAGGTAGTGACATTTAGTACTGTAAGGAGCCCCAGCCTGCTCCTGAGTGAAGGAGTGGAATGTGTGCCAGATTAAACTGAGGTAACGGAATGTGAGGTAAGTGGCAGTTGGAACAGATTTATTTTCAGGTGGGGAGGGGGAGTGGAACTCCTTAGCATCAGAGCTAATAATAATAATATACAAAATACTAATGCTCTGATGGTAATTTCAAAAAATCCTTTCTTAGCAAGCACCTAGAAGCCAAGAGGAACATGCATGCCGAATTTCAAGTTCGTAGGCTTTATGGTTCTGGAGATTTCATGATCCTGTGTGAATGTATTTCACTTTTATATATATATATAGCTGAAGGAGTTCCTGCTGGATCTTTTTCTGGATTTGAGGGAGGCCCAGATGGGATAACCACAAGTTCTGAAGGCTTCCTTGATGTGTTTTAGTTCTTTTTCTTTTCCCTCTTTGCTGATAGCTAAACCTTCAGCCCAGTAGTATAGAGTTCTGATCACTCCCATTTTGTGTTCTGGTGGGTGGTAAGAATGAAAATGTAAATGCTGATCTCTGTCTCTGGGTTTTCTATATACTTGTGTTGAGGCTTCTGTCTTCCTTAATGTTCACTGCACAGTCCAGGAAAGCCAGAATATTTTCCTTAATATCTTCCCATATAAATTTAATGTATCTGTCCACAGAGCTGATGTGTTTGGTGAAGGCTTCCACTTCCTGTGTTTAATTGTGACCCAAGTATCATTCATATTCTTATACCCTTGAGTGGGTGGAATTCCTGTGAAGGAGTTTAGCGCTTTGATTTCTACTTCTGACATGTAGAGATTGGCCACAATGAGGGACATAGATGAACTCATGGTACAGATATGTTTCTCTCTGTAGAAACCTTCATTATATTTAAAATAGGTAGTGGTTAGGTAGAGGCCTGTCTTACAGCAATCGTTTCTTTGCTATAGTGTTATATGTTATATGTGACTGAGATGCTGCTGCTGAAAATTGGTCTGAGTGGAGGTCCCTCTTTGTGGATTCTGGGGAGTTCATATATGCATTTAGTGATTTCTCCAGGGTAAAGATGGTACTATTATGGCTAGTCAATGTGATTGTCCTTTAGTAGCTGTTGCAGGAAATCAATGATCTTTTTCTTATAACTGTTGGTAGGATCTCGCTTCAGAGTCCCATATGTAATAGTGTTCTTCAGAAAACTGTTCACCTTGGCATTGTAGTCATCTGTGTTCAGAATAAACTGTGCATCTTCCTTTATCAGGCCTCAAGATGGTGAGACTCTTCTTAGGAATGTCAGTGCTCTCTATTCTTGAATTGTGAGATTGCAAGGAGTTGTTTTGGCACTGGCAAGGGCTATCTTCATCTTCGTTATGTCTCTGGTTCTGCCAGTTTGTTGTTCTGCAGTTCGACAATGCCAAAACACCCCCTTCCAATCTCACAATTCAAAAAAGAAGAGCTGAGAGGTCAAAGAGGCCAGCTATGTTAAAACTGAACAACCCTTGCTCAAGAGAGGGGAAAGGTTATCACATCAACTATCTCCTGTCTATAACAGAGTCCTTTCAGCAGTCCCAAGAAGCTTTCACATGAATTTGCACTCCGATTCAGATTATCCTGAGTGTACTGTACACATAAATCTCCAAGTGGCCTCAATGACTCTCAGACAGCTAATGATTTACCTTCAAAGTGCTAATGACCAGATGATTGCAAAGAATATAAATTCTTTCATTTCTCATCATTCAGTCAGAACTGAAGAAGCTTCTTAGATGAGAAGTAAAATGTTTTCAAAGAAAAAAATCAAGAAAGTCCAGTTGACTTTTAAAAAAAATACCTTTGGGAAAACCATGACCTGGATGATTGAGAATCTTCATAAAACTGTTTGCTAGAGCAGGGGTACCCAATCTTTCGGACCTCGGGGACCACTAAATTCAAAATTTTAAATCCCACCGACCACTAATATGATCTGCCTAATGGCTAAGTGGGCATGGCTAGGTGGTCAGGTGACTGGGTGGGCCTGGCCAACTCGATGTCAGTCATGTTGAGGAGCACCTCATTGGCCTCTCCTCAGCCCTCCCCTCACAACCACTCCCCACCTCCTTTGCCTGGGCTCCTTGGGGCCCGAACAGGAAGCAATTGTTGGAGCTAAGCAGCCCCCATGAGAAAGAGTTGGCAAAAAGAGTGGGCTCAATTCAAATTGGATCTGACCAAGAAGGAGGCTCAGCAGAAGTAACTCACTGAGGACTACAAGCATAGGCTTTCCAAGCAGAGGGAAGACCTGCGGGAGTACAAGTCCGTTTGGACTCCGGCACGCTGTTCTCCTCTCCGGTGGCAGAAGTTTTGCACGCTGCTTGCTGAGGCGCCTGGACTCCTGTGTTGGAGGGAGGGGTTACAGCTACTAAACAGGCAGCCAAACTAAGTGCCTGAGGACCCCTGATTTAGTACAATATAAAAAATGCAAATAATTTTTCTGCGGACCATCAAAATTATCTCATGGACCATCAGTAGTCCATGGACCACTGGTTGGTGACCACTGTGCTAGAGTACTTACTACTCAAAGACGCACTTCAGCAAAAGATAATTGACCGTCAGACTTTACCCTGACATTTCCACATTTGTAAACTTTCTCCCTTAGTCTGGACTGCTGAAAACACATTTTAAGAAGTTCTGTGGTATCTGTGGTATTTGTGATACAATTGTGTAAACCCAAATGCACAGAGATTTTGCCACAGTTGACTGAGACCCAGTGCAAAACTTTGGACCCACTAAGATGCTTATCTTGGTCAGCAGGGCAGTTGGCATCTGCCATCTTGGCTTCATGTCCCATGGGACTTATTTTTTAAAAAAGAATTTAAATTATTTTAATTTTAAATGAAAAGTAAATGTGCTGCAAAGGGAAATCCTATCTTTATTTAGAATTTTTTAAAATCATCTTTATTTGTAAGAAGAATGCTGGAATTCACATACAGGATGCTCCTTAGATATTTTTTAAAAATATATATGGAGAACTGTTGTGTAATGCTTTGCTCAGAAATATGCCTCTCTGCTCAGAAAAAAGGCAGAGGTCAACTAGGGACTGATGTTTGCTGAAACTGGCAGGAAGTAAGCATTAATTGTCTTCTGGTCATTGACCGAATAAATATTATTTGATGGATTATCTCCTGATAAATGGGTATTTCTTACTAGCTTTAACAGTCATTTTGTGACAGCACCTACACTATGCTTTTGAAATACCAAGTGTAAAACTTAAAATAACTTTATTATCACTTTAAATGTACACTAAATAGCATACATTAAAATGAAATTTCGTTGCATACAGCTCTCAAAGAGTCACTACCTCCAATATACACTACATAAATATGACAAACAAACAAATAATTATGCATATACCCACATACACTATATGCCTTATAGTCAGTAATAACTTGAATACTTTGCCACATTCATCTAGGTTCCATAGGATCTTGAAAGAAATTCTTACTTTCTGTAGTCCCACTTTGCTGTTTTTATAGCATGTCTCAAATCAGCTCTTTTTTTTGGTAATTGCTGCCACATCGCCTGATTTGAAAGCAATGTTTCTTATCTTCAACATTGCATGGACCTCCTGAGACATTCAAGATTTCTCATTTTCTTGCATAAAGTTCTCCATATATTTTTGAACATAAGCGGACACATACTTGATCACGTCCGTATGTTGTCCATTCATTGCAGCCTCTTTAAATAGGCTCCAAATTGTGCGCCCAAAGCAGTCTTGTAGAGCTTCTCTAGCGCCTGTCAGCCACACACTCATTTGTTTTCTAATTGGTCTCTCTCTAATTAGCAAAGGCTGGCATAAGCATCACAGAGAGATTATCTGAGGAGCGAAAATGAGGGCCTGAAATGTTTTGTCGATGTAACTTTCAGAGGTTGAATGGATGAATGGTTGTGATATAAAATTGACTATACATGTTTTTTGCTTCCAAGGTACGGATGAGCAAGCAATCATTGATGTTGTTGCCAACCGTTCAAATGATCAAAGGCAACAAATTAAATCTGCTTTCAAGACTATGTATGGCAAGGTAAAATGGTTGGTTATATTTTTCCAATACACGTAGTCCTTGACTTGCAACTATTCTTTTAATGACAAAGTTACGGCAGTACTGAAAAAGTGACTTACAGCTGGTCCTTGCACTTAAGTCTGTTGCAGCATTGTTACTGTCATGTGATCAAAATTTGGCAACTGGAGTAACGAGGTCGCCGTTTACAACCTTCCCAGTTCAGTTGGCTTCTGTCAAGCAAAGTCAGTAAAGGAAGCTTGATTTGCTTAATGACCACACAAGTCACTTAATAATTTAAGCAATTCATTTAATAATCATTGTAAAAAAGGTTGTAAAGTTGGGTGTGACTTACTTAACAACCATCTTGCTTAGCAATAGAAATTCTGGTCCCAATTGTGGTCGTAAGTTGAGGACTCCTGTAATTGTCGAAGGAAGAGCAGCAATATGGCAGGACATTTTGTCTGTTTGTTGGAGCTAAAAAATATGTAAAGGAAATTTGGTTTGATCTTCCATTTGTGTGTTACCCATTTTACTGATCTTTACATTGTGGGAATGATAGTTAATATATTAACATTCAATAGTTCAGTGATAGTCTCTTCTCTGAATGTCCTACAATTCTCAAGGAATTTTCTTGAGGTCTTAGATCTCAACAAAAGGTCAAGTTATGTACAGATTAAAATTTCATGGGTAAATCTGCTCTCTGTTCTTCACCTGATTTCAAGGAAGTAAGGAATGAATTACCACTCAAGTGGTTTGATAATTGGATGTGACCATCTGCTTGCAGCCAGCACATGGAGATATCCCTCCAGTTATCATCACTCATTCAGTATCCATTCAAAGTTTTGATGGCACCGAATGAGGGAGATTTATGACTGGTCCTCAGAGGTCCAGCTGTTGCAGCATCCCTGCAGTCATGTGATTGCAATCTGGGACTTTGATGCCTGGCTTGTAATTATGACAGTGCAGCAAGCAGCAGTCATATGATCAAGATTTCTGATATTCCCTGCTGGCTTCCTGGAAGGAAAGTCAATAGGGAAGCTGGCAAGAGGTGATGTATCATTCCTGCTTTTGCTGCTTTTTCACCTGCCCTCACTTTGGCATCTGCCCGAGCACACCTGCCTAACTGTAGATCCTACCATAGGTATCATGCACCAGCCAATTTCCCTGGGCCTCCCATTCTTCTCACTTAATGACCCACACATTTCTGGAATTAACAACAACAACCAAGACTACTGTGATTACCATCGCTATGCAATATGATCATATTGGAGTATGATCACATTGCTTAGTGATGGAAATTCTAGGTCCAAATTGCCATCGCAATCCAAGGACTATCTGTGCAGAGAGAGGCGGAGCTGACATTGGAGAAAGGTGGAGCTGATGTTGCGGTGATACGGTGCAGATCCATGTGCTCCACTGTATCTCGCCGATTTCTGCCAGCCAGGGGGTCTTTAGTGACCCAAGTCACCTCGGAGGGATGACGATGGGGGAAAGGACACTCCATGGATCACAAGGAGACCACAAACTCCTTGTTTGACACAGAGAAAGCTCTCAAACTGGTGGGGAGAAGAAGATGGCCATTGCTTGCCTGATCAAGGCTGTGACACCCCCTCTGAGAAGCGAGAAGTAAAGATTGAAGAACAGTGTCACTGATCTGGGTGAGAATTTTCCAACTTTTGTTGAGAAATTAGTCCCCCAAAGAACTGGCTTGGGTGAAAGTGGAACTCAAAGAGAAGGGGGTAGATTTGCTTCTCACCCCCCAAGAATGGCAGCAAACTAATATAAGAGCTGATTAGAGACCCTGATAAAGGGAATGCTAAATACAGAAGGCTATATTGAAGAGTCATGATAACATGAAAGACAGAATTCAACAGATGGAAGATAGTATTGGATAATATTCAGAGCAATTTTATGACTTGTATTTCAGATCATATGAGGGGGTAGAAAAAAGAGGGGAATTAGAGGAGAAAAGACAAGAAGAACAACTAACGGAGGGGAGTACACAGGAAAAGGGAAAAGAACAGAACAAAAGAAAAGGGCAGAACTGGAAGGAACTAAACTAAAAGACCAGAGAGGAACAAGAGCAACTAGAACAATAAAACCTACCTACAAGTAAACTACAGGCATTTGCTGATGGTTTGGTCTTCATTTTGGAAGATCCATTAGACTAATTAAATCCTAAAGATCCTAAACTAATTAAAAAGATAGAAGATTATGGAGAAGTCACAGGATTAAAAATAAATAAAGAAAAAACTAAAATACTAGTTACAGATATCTTACAGATAAACAGAAAAAAAAGAGCTAATGGAAAGAGTGGAAATTCAGATAGTCAAGAAAGTAAAGTACTGACTTCCGGCTGATGTTGCAGTACTTTCTAGAAACAGAAACGGATCGCTTCGCTTCTGATGTAGTCTTCCCCAGCTTGTGGGCTCCCTGGGGAGCCAAAAGCTGCCTTGGGTGGCAAAGCCAAGGAGGGGCGCTTGGTGAGGTCAGGGAGAGTACGCGACTCTCCTGGTGACCCTCAGGGCATAATTCCCTCTGTCCCATGGCAGGACGAAGAGGCAGCAAAAATGGTTGTGCGAAGCTGTGATAGCAGATGATCATCTAAGCGCAGCTGGGTAAGAAGAATCTTTCCTATCTTAATCTCAACCCCAAAAGTTTATTCAAAGAAAGTGTTTCCAACTATTTTGGAAGAGGCAGCAAATTAAGAATGGGAAAGAGAGAGAGAGAAAGAGTTTAAACAGAACAGAGAGATTTAAAAGGGAAGGCACCAATTTATTAAAAATATAGAAATTTGGATTTACAACTGGAAGAAGCGTTGTTTTGGGTAGGTACTTGGTGCCAGAATTATGGAACTAAAAATTAATACTTTGGAAGCACTGGAAATGATACTAAAAATAAAAAAGTATTATTAAACAGTGGAAATTGGATTCAACAGTGCCATTTGCTGTCGAAAAGAAGCACATTGCATCCGAAACTTAAAAAGAAAGAAAAATCTATCCTTGAGGAATTTGATATAAAGACTGAGCTATTTAAAATGGATTAGAGATTTTTGAATTCTTTGAGACCTGACTTAATAATTGAACATATGGTTGTTAGACCACGATAAAAGATGGATACAATAAAATTCAATGAGAAGCTTCAAGAAGAAATAAACAATTGAGAGAGGAGCACCTGCGCGAAATGGTGGAGAGTGAAGCCGCCGACGGTCTCTTTGAAGATCGTCAACCCAGCCGCTTGTAGAGGCATT
>JAEANM010014399.1:0-14018 GCA_017656035.1 Myanophis thanlyinensis
TAGATAGATAGATAGATAGATAGATAGGCTTGACTATGCAAATAAAATGTCCATAATTTCTTGTATTGCAAAACAGAAATTCTCATACATATCTTACAAGAAAAAGGAATCCTTCATAAAAGAAAAACAGAATAAATTATTTCTAACAGTCAACATACAATGCATGTTCTTTGTATAATTGTCTTTTTTATGAAGACGATGCTAGTTTTTGTTTCTTAAGTTCATAGCAATTAGTCTGAACACGAAACTGAGAGCAGGTTCCATACGTGGATGAACACATTAACTATTTACTTTAGACTGATTCATAAACTTTGATATGATTGACAAATTTTTACATATATTCCAGGAAATTGTCCTCTGAGATTGTTTCCAACTGGTTTGTCTACCCTTTTATAAATACAGTATGTTTAAGGTAGCTTAATATAATGATAAGCTAATTGTAAAGTTTTGATGCCTTTATCATAATTCAGAGATAATATTATTTGCAAGGAGGACCAAGTAGAGATACCATTAACCAACTGTTTACTTTGACCTCATATGTCAACAATGGATTGCAACGACTCCATTGTGTTTAATCCAGTTGCTTTTCAGACAGGAATTGATGAAAGGAAAGGAAGATTTACAAAATTCCAAGATTTGTTGTTTATTCTGATCTAAGGAGATTTTAACATCAAAAACACATCGGTCAGGCTGGCTTACTGAACTATGAAAACATCACCTAAAGAAATTCTTATAAAAGACACATTAATGAAATTTTAGCATGGCACAACTTCAAGGCCTGGCACACAGCTATGAAATGTTACATTTCTGTAATTAGAAACATTTGGCTTAGTTAAAGTTTGTAGAGCTTTTGTCCAAACAGGACAAACTGGAATAGAAAAGTATCCAACATCAAATCAAAACAGTCCCATTATGACCCCCTTCCCATCTCCAAAATAGACCGAGAGGCATTTAAACAAAGGTACCAGAATATGCATATATAAGTTGAGTTGAAAGAGATGCTTTCATGCCATGTTGTACAGAATGAGAATGTCAAACATCAGTTGGACTGAACTTGTTTCCAAAACCGTCTAATCTACTTTAGATAGTTGCAACAGCCGTACAAAAAAACAACTGTCAACGTTGAACTTCAAAGTGTAGCGAGGCTAAGGGAAATGGCTCCCAGATCTGTATATATGTGGAAGTTTAAACATGTGTATGATAATTTAACCACACATTTGTCCTGATTTAGTAACTGTTTGCATAGTGATTTGCAGAATGTTTCCAACTTTTTTGTCATCTTAGCAAGCATACTTTTACTGGCAATAAGAGAATTTTAAACAAATTTTGGTTTCGCTATCGCATTTCCAATACTTAAATGTTCCCTGGCTGTTAATAGATCTTGGAATTTGCCAGATTTCTTCATTTTTAAATAGAGCTTTAGTCTAAAACAAATGTCATCGGAAACCGAATTTAATTTTTAACGTAATACAAGATTGGTCCACCTACTGCAAAACAAGACACTGTAAACAACAGACCAAGAAACAGATTCAAATGCTTGCTAAAATTTCACAAGAGTTGATTTCAAAGCTATTTAATAATTTTCACCAAAAATCCTGATTGAAAAAGAACAGATATCAGAATCATTCAGTGGACTCCTCTGATTCTTGTGTCTAGGAGAAATGTAAATTTAAAACAGTTACTTGGTGGAGATTTTACTAAATGGCAAACCACACTTTGGGCTAAATGTCTATGGAGATTCTCAATCATCCAGGTCATGGTTATCCCCAAATGTAATTTTCCAAAAGGCAACTGGACTTTCTTGAGGAATTTTTCTTAAAAACAATTTACTTCTAATCACAGAAGCTTCTTCAGTTCAGCAATCATTAAATATGTTATTTAGGATAGCAAAAAAGGGGGTGGGGGGAATCAAATGTAAATTCCAGCCAATCCAGTAAATTCCAGGCTTTAATTTACAAGTATTTTCACTGATCTGACAGAAAGGTACTCTGGATTAATTTTATCCCATGTCTAGTCTTACATTTTACTTTGGTGACAAATGAGTTCTGAATTAACCTAAATTATCCAATTCTCTTGCTAGCTCAGGCATCCACGTAAAACCAATGACTACTTTAACTCTATGCCCCCGGACCCCACTGTCATTGCTTCTCTCCTAGTCAAAACAGATTCCTGGAGAAACTACTACATGTTCTGCGTGCATTTTTCCAGAATAGTAGCTACTGCATATGGATTTCCCTAATACCAAAATTCCCACTAAGATAAACCATATACAAAGTGCGCACGCGCAACCTCCCCTGCAAAAAAAACAAGCTACTGTTGACCTGCACTGAGCATTCCTACCTTGAAAATAAGAGAGGGAGACATTCATACATGAGCAATGAGAGATGCCATCAAATTGTTGATTTTTAGATCGAAGCACAGTACGATATGGACAGAGAATAAAATGGCGCCAATAGCGAGTTTACCTTTTTATCAGCATTTGAGGAACGCCTTGGATTTGGCTGTATCCTAAAGCAAATCATGTTGGTTTGCAGAAATTATGACCCAAATTTTGGAGAGAGAGACCCAAACTCAAGTAGATCTTCCTGAAATGTTGATAACAGTTTGAACACTTCAGAGAAACATTTCAGCTGGCATCTTCATAAGAAAAAGAAAAGCCACAGACTGTTACCAATTCCCACTATTCCCATCTCTTTTCTTTATAGGCCAGGAAAACATTGGAAGGGGTGTGTGTGGAATGCCACGTTTCAGCTATCAGGAGCATTTCCTCAAGGTCTCTCCAATCCTACTGCTTTTGCAAAGAGAAAATTTCATCAGAGCACATACGTAAGTCAACTGTTTGATAGACCTACGATGGTATCATATCTTAACTTCTTCAAACTTTGCGGTTGGGCTGCACAAATCGTCCAGAAAGATTGCTACACAAAGAGTGTTAGCATTAATTAAAAGTCCCTCTCATGTAGTCACTTCAAAAGCTTACCCCAGTGGTCTGCTTGTGTATACCCATAGACAACACTTTTGTCAATACCTCCAGATCGAGCTGGCCATTGCTCAGACATCAGGTGACAGTTGTAGCAGCCACACAACCCTTTTCAATGCTGCAATTTCCTTAACACTTCAAGGAACACCATTCCGCCAGTCTACTTTGCACCTCTTTCAAACATTTTGCACAGATCCACATCATGAGGTTTTAGTAAAACCTTTGGCTTGCCGTTCCAGTTTGCTGGTTTTCTGTTGGTTCTTCTTCTACAAGTTACACTGCACTTACTATTGTTCCAAGTTAAAAAAAGCAAATACCCCAAAGCTTATTGAAATTTAGTTGACTAGGCAATAATCCTAGTTCCTTTCCCACCGCACACCCTTCCAAATCAATCAGCCTTAAATATTGTTGGACTTTTATTTGGAATCAAGTAATGTGATCATTCTTTAGTCCTTTTTCTAAGATGCTAATGAGAGACAGCAAGAGAGAGGAGGTCATTATTATAATTATATACTTCACGGCTATGACTCCCTGTTTTCTCTTTGTCATGTGTGGAGGTTTTAGTTAATTTGTGGCATGCAAATTTTATTCCACAGACGCATAACCACACTACTGTAAGTTGCTTAGCACATGCCTCTAAATCATAGCCCAACACTTTATTTATTAGAATTAGTTACCAAGGCCACCACAGGTCACCCATCCCTAAGGTCTGTACTAAAAGTAGCAACTATGCTTGCTTGTAACTTTAGTTACTTTTACATCTCTGATGGAGTTTATAATCCCAAATTATAAACCTCAGCAGGACAATGGTATCCTTTCTGAAAAGCATCTGTAAAAGACAATAAATTAACAACAAAGAAAGCAACTTAATCTCTGCTATTTGGAACAGCCAAATTAAGATATATGCTCTTCTCTTCTACTCAGCACGTTGCTGGAAAAATTAATAGAAGCCGACCAACTTTGTTTTCCAAGCGTACATCCAACAAATGAATAATTGAATTGTCTCTTGGCCAGAATTTCCAAATCATTCCTGAAGCTCTCAGTTTACTAACCAATCACTTGTGTAGCCTTTCAACTCATATGTTTTACTCTCCATCTAATCCTTACAAAGGGAAGGACAAATTCTCCATTAGTTACATTCAGATTCTGAGGTTGCCCAAATGTCTGCATCCAATGAAACGTTGCCTTCTGGTTATTTAGTTGTAACTTCACTTTACAAACCCCAAATAGATAAAAATAAAACAGTTGAAAAATCTGCAATGAGGAGCTATTCTACAAATCTCTTTTCATGAATGCATGGCAGGAAATGCGCATCTTTTTGTCAAGGGATAGCACTTTGGTTATTGTACAGGAGCATAAAAGAGAAAAGTAAAAGATACAAGCATATTGTATGCTGTATCCAAATATAAACATGAAAGGTGAAACCTCATGTGTAGTAGAATTGAAATAAAGCTTTTGCCATATTTGCCAAATTGTCAGCCTTTCCAGAAGGAAAACAAGGTTCATGAGCTAATTCTATTTTATTATAAGGCTTCTACATTAACAAATCTTGTCTCAAAGGTGCTTTTCAAAAAGCCACTGGATTTTCCTTGAAAACATTTCGCTTTTCATCCAAGAACCTTCTTCGGTTCTTTAGTTTTTCAGTTCAGAACTGAAGAAGCTTCTTGGATGAGAAGCAAAATGTTTTCAAAGGTTAAAAAAAAAAACAAGAAAGTGCCAGTCACCTTTTGGAAAAGCCTTTTGAGACAACCATGTCCTGGATGATTGAGAGTTTTTATAGACATTAAGGAACCTCGCAAGTACAAATCTCCCACCGTCTCTTTTTACAGCCTGATAAGCTAAGGATGAGTCTTTCAGAGGTTTTTTTTCCTGCTCATTATACAGTACAGCTACTCCTCTCTTATCTGATTGTTCCTTAGGCAGCATCTTTTCCCCTGTCTCTAAAGTAATTCCATTATAGGAATAGATGACACTCCAGGTATTGCTGAATAACTATTCCAAGTTTCTCCAGCTAGTATGGTCAACATCTAGAGGTCTATTGATTCTCCATCTTTGATCCATAACACTGACTATGTCATCAGTGATTCAGCTAGGTAAAAATCACTATGCTATATAAAAAATCAAGAGCCCGGTGGCATCTTTTAACACATTTTATTAAAAGGCACAAGCGTTCATGGGCTATAACCCACTTGAATGGACAAGCTTAAGTCTTTTAATAAAATACTTCAGTCTGAAAGATGCTATCACTCTTCCTGGTTCTATGGTTCCCATAGACTGACATCTTTCCTATTAGGCTATATATTGTATGCTGTAAATATTTTAATTGATTAAGGTTTTTTTTCTGTAGAAAAAAATGCATTTGAATAAACACAGGCAAAGCGTAATATATAATAAAAAAACCTGTCTCTCTTTTTTTTAAATATCTTTATGGCCATTTTTATATAACAAAACTTCTGGGAATTGTATTTCATCAGGTAATGGCTTTACTACTGAATTAAGGGTTCAGGAATAATTAAGCTGGCTTACTTTGTTTGCTTTGAAGACTTATACTATGTGTCACTTTTGACAACAAAATAACATTTTATATGGACAATTGGTGATACCAACATCAGGAATGTTTTAGTTTCCTTCTAAAAAGCATCAGTGCCCATTTCTGCTAATATTGGAGGATTCAGCTGAAACAGCTAATTTTTCAAGTGACAGTTTTAAAAACACAACCCACTCCGAAACGAAAAAAAAACCTTAGCGGCCCTTTTTGCTACGCAATAAATAAATAAATAAATAAACAAACAAAAACAACCAGAGCAGCATGAAGATTTTCAGTGCCGACCTGCTTAAATTAGGGATTCAGATTGGTTGTTCCTGATATATAAATCCTTCAGCTTTTTCATTCAATGCCTCCGCTGCATTATGCCCTTAATGCAACGCCAAAGAAAAGAAGAGGGGAAAAAAGGAAAGACAGAACTAGCAACCTCTTCAGCACCACTCAACCTCCCTATTTAGTTCCATCACACAGCTCAGAAGGAAATGTCAATGCACGCCTATAGAGACCACGATACTGCCGTACATCAAAATGACGCCTAATCATTGCACATGCTTGCAGATTCATCAATGTAAGAACTTTTCAGGACGGGGAGAAAAAAAGGCCAGCCAGTCTCATATATCAGTCACGTTTTTGCAAAAAAAAAAAAAAAGTTTTCTGCAGCTTTATCATTTCCCCTGACCATTCTACTCCAACCCCCTGTTCAAGCAGGGTTCTCAATACCATTTCAGATAAGTAACTGTCCGATCTCTTCTTAAAAACCTCTAGTGATGAAGCACCCACAACTTCTGAAGGCAAGAACACCGGTTAGTTGTTCTCGCTATCTGAAAATTTCTCCTAGGTTGGATCTCTCTTTGATAAGCTTCCATCCATTACTTCTGGAAGAATCCTCTAGTATTTAGTGCTAACAGGAATGTGTAGGATTGTCAGCTTTAAAGAGTACAACCTGTATAAAAGGTAGGGTTTGCAAAACTCCTGTTTCCCATTGTCTCATTATTTTTATAAGGAGCAGCACGCGGTCACAAATATCATTAATTTCATGAATTAGTAGTGGGAAAACTACACAGAGTTGGAGTCTGAGTTAGGACTGAGAGGGAGATCATTAAGAAATCCCTAGACTGAAAAATTGAAGAGGGGGAAAAAAATCTTGCTTGGGTATGATTTTGCCCATTATCGATTGATATCTTTGCGCCCAGTAGTGAGCCTTGCAAGGGTTATAAGGTTCCACTGAAAAATACCAGGTGACCACGTCCAAGTCTTGATCACATCCCCAGTTTTCCAATCAAAATGCAACAGCGTTAGAAGTATTTGGAGGGCATGGACTAAATCATGAATATTGTATCAAACAAGCCACAAAGCACCAAAACAATTGTGTTGTGTCACTGAAGGTTTGCACTGAAAGCCTATATACCATACACACCTAGACATGGGAAAATAGATGAAAAGATGCTTCCTAAAGTAAAAAGGGAAAAAGGCCTTTTCATGGTAAATATGTCATAGCCAAATTACAAATCCAACATATTTGTGCCCAAGTTAACCCCCTTTGGAGAGCTGTTAATTTCTCGAGGGGGCGAACACGGGACAAGAATGCTCTTAACTTACTTATGGTATTTAGACCTGCTTAAATTTAGCTGGTTTATGTTTGCCTGCAATAGTTTGTCTAAACTATTTTCTGCTGTTAAGAACTTTGCAGTGTGTTAAGTTCTTTTAGGTAGCAATAGGCTCAGCGAATGTCATATCATTCCAGACATGATTTACATACAAAAACAATCCATTTGTTTCCTCTTCCATCTGAGAGCAATCACTGAGACAGCAAGATTCCCATATAAAAGCAATAGATAAAGGCAGATGGACAAGCAGATAAATATTGATAGTTGATTAAAAGCAGGGCAGTAGGAAACCATGTGGCAACTATTGGTACTCACAATAAATCTGAACATTCCTTCCTTAAACACAAGTCCCATCACATCCAAGCACTTCTAAAATTGCAACTTTGAAACAAGTTGCAAAATGATTTTATGATCCTTCTGTTCAAAGCAATAAAATCCCTCTCTTAAATGCCCAATTTCTTTAAAAAAATGTATTTGCTTCCCCTTGGATACACCTGAAGTGATTCTCTAGATTACAGCCATATTACCAAAATATAAAACACAGCTTTAACAAAATTGGTACCATGTTCCTTGGACAGAATCTGGCTGTTTTCCTTTCTAATCCAATATGGTTTTGTTCTATAATTCCAGCAACATGACGTAGTTTTCTCTTCCACTCTGAATAATTAGGAATAACAGCAGGGGTCTGCTTTGCAAAAACAGCCTTGATCTTGGATACCTTCAATTTTCAGCAATTCAACTAAAAATATTTTCTATGGTTTCTTTTGCCTCGAGGTAAGGGGGACAATGCCAAAATTTACTTGGGAAGGAGTGGGAGATTCATTATGGATTTTTTTTATCTGTTGAGTTAAACATGAAATCAGAAATATGGATTTGAAATAAACAGAGACACACTTACATGGTTACCTATCCAGTCATGGCCATGCTATGATTAAGCATCATTAATGTTTGCTTCTGCAACACTTATAGTTGCTTTTCTCAGAAGTCTGAGTACAATGGATAACAAAAACAAAATATATACCAATAACAAATAAATAACAAAATAGAGTTTATATGTTAATCTCTTTTTAACACATGCTATTTTTCCTTAGTTTAAAGTCTACCGCAGACTATCAAGGAGAGTATAAAATATTAGGATCCCGATTCTGAAATCATTAGGGATATTCTGGAATAATTTTTTTTTATGTGTCCTGCAAGTGTTCCAATATAATGACCAAACAATACATCTTGGTCTGGTCCCAGCTGACCTGAACAAATACAGACCTATAAAGATTAATTTTTCATACAGCATTTTTTTAAAACTCACTTTAAGCAAAGTAAAATTGCAACCCTGACTAGAAGTAAGTTCCACTGAACAGAGTTGAAACTTGCTTCTAAACAAGCATGCAGAAGAATCTCCTTAGCAAGCTTCAACCTGAGATAGAAAGATAAGTAGTTTACTAATTACTTTCTTCAAAGCTTTTCTTAGAGATCCATTTGGTTATTCAGCCAGCCCAGAAGCTGATTAGAAAATTCGACAAAGCTTTTGGCACTGACTAGACTCCTCAGTTTTGTAAACCCACCAGTTAGATGTTTGCTATTCAGACACCAGAGTACTATAACTTGGAAATGATAGCACATTTTTCTCACCTGAATGAAAGATACATTATTAGCTTTAATGTGGATCACAGGGAGGAAATGTGAAAAAAGATACTTCATATCCTGTAGCTAACTCAACCTATTCTTATCGCTCTAGCAGTATTTTGAGATGTATTATTTTTCCCACTGAAATTGAGGAAATGGACAGATAGCATCAATTCATGCCAAGATGCTTATCAAGCCCCCACCAGATCAAAAAACAGACTTAAAATGTGTTTTTTCCCCCCTGGTATTGTAGATTTTATAAGTTCCGTTTTTCATGCCCGTATCCAGAAACTCTCAATCTTGATGTTTCAACTAGGTCTTTCACAAATCTGGAGGACTTGTAATTTTCATTACTCTACTCTCTCCTCATTGTTACAGAAACGTTTTATTTATGAACTGATGGCCTTTTCTTTTTCAATAAATACAGTTTATCAAAGAATTTTACTGTAGCAAATTTATCCCCTTGGATTTTATTTTTAATCAGAAAGATGTGTTTGGTTTTTCAGTTCTAAAAGCGTATTGTTAACGCAAGAAACTTGTAAGTGGGAATGGAGGCATTTTTAAAATGTACTTCCGGCCCTTCTGTTTTTTATTAAAGTCTAATTTTAGCCAACTCTATCCAAAAACCCATAAAATTGGCAAAGCAGGTACTTTAACATTAGCAAATAAGGTTAAAACATTTTGTTAAGGAAGGGTCCTTAAATTTGAGGGTGTGTTTGGTTCTTCCCATTTATAAAACCTCTATCAATTCAGTCCAGTCGTTTCATATCAGATTCATATCACCTGTGTGATATTTGACATACATATTTAACCCCAAAGTAATCTTCAGAGAAGGATAGACAGGAGTGAGGGGGGGGATTTATTTTCATTTAAGGGAAATTTGTGTTTGTTAAGAAAAAGTTGAAGATCTAATTAAAAATCTGATGGATTTGATGGGCCAGTTCCATTACAAACAGACTAGTGATTTGAGGTTCATTGTGGCATGTAAACAATCCCATTTGTCATCTTACTTTCCTGAAATTATAACCAGTTTGGCTCACAGCACGGCTGCAAAATAAAGACACAATCTGTCCTCTAAAGAATATGGTATTGTGGTATCTTCCCTAGACAGAAAGCAAAATTTCATTACATCTTACAATTTGGGGCAAGTTGCAACTAAGCCCCAGAAAGCTAACAGTGCTGAGAACTTAAATCTCCCGGCTGTTAGGACTTTTCTCACATCCCAGTAATGCAGGATATCTCAACACATATCAAGCCTGCTCTACAAATTCAGATTCCTAACTTCCTGACAAATTATTGCTTTTAGGTAGAAATAATTTGAGGACATCGGTCTAATTCTGGCAAGTCTAACGTAAGTATAAATCTGCTCCCACATGGGGCAGTTTTAAGCATCACAAAACATCAACAGAACAGTAAATAAAAATAAATACTGAATACTGAATGCAATTTTAAAGCAGTCAATGACACTATAACCCTGAAGCCATAGACAAAATAGGAATATATATCTGTAAATATTCCTCGCAATGAGGAAAACCACTGACTGATATCTCAAATGATGGAGGAACTTATTTTAAAAAAAATTAAGGTATTTCAGACCAGCTAACCTAAAGAGATAGATCAAATGGTAGCAAATACATATTTCCGATTATCTGGAGGCATTTCACTTGTAAATGTTGGGATGGTAATGTGTCATATTAAATATTATAAGGAGACACACAAACAAGCAAACACAACATTAGGAAGGAGAAAACAAATGCTTAGATGATATGTTTGCTGAGAGTGTTCATCTGGGCTTCCCCCCCCACTTTTTATTTTTATTTTTAAGAAATGATCCCCATCTTGATCTCTCCAAACTGAAAAGAAGGACTACCCAATACCTTGAAGCAACGGAGGCTAACCTGAACTTCAGATGTTCAGAAGAAGTAGATACTACCTTTCTGGGCTTAGGGGTAAGCTATCGCTTTGATCCAAACCCTGAGATAATGATGCTAGGGCTGTTCCCATGCTGTTGCAAATTCGCAAGCTGGAGAGCTCTGTCTTCACCAGGAAATGAAGAAGTTAATTCCTAGGGCGCATCGGGCTCGCTCGCGATTGTCAAAGACCAAACATGTCAGTGCTACCATTACCAGCGGACTAGCCAAGCGTTTAATGGTAGAATCTGGAGACATTCAACTCTCCACTATCAAAATGACATCATAACTAAAACGGCCTTCAGCCCAGAGACTCACATAACGACACCCTAGCTGGATTCACAGTTTGGATCAATTGCATCCCAGGCATGGGTGCACATACACATGCCCCACCGATTCCCACCCCCACCCCCCCTTTGTGGAAAGGCAGTTTTAAATACCCTATTTTTCAAACGAGGTGGGGTGGAGACATGGCAGATTGGTTTTTAAAATCACATTTCCATCCGCAGCACTTTGTAAACAACTCCCCGATGGAAGACACAGGGCAGAAATTCAAAAGCAGCTATTTTGCAAATATCCACGATGAATAACCTTTAACTGAGGAGGGTGAAAGGCAAGCAATTAGAAATCAACTCCTTGCAGATAGATAGATAGATAGATAGATTAAATTGCTCTTCTTTTGGCTTTTGGTCCGAATTTAAATGTTCTATTAAAATCCAAATAACAGACAAGCTGGCAGATATGGGAGCCCCACCGTCCTTTACGAACTATTGGAAAGAGGGCAAGGTTTTCACAGAAATCCTTCCCACGTCGTCCCCCACAGTAGGCTGCTGAGTGTAGCGCCCACGTCCCCCAGCGACCACTGGATTTAAGCACACAGCCTCTCTCTACACCCACATCCTAACGGTCCAATAGATTCACAACAGGTAAAGGCATCATAGCGAGGGGAGCCCGAATCGAAGAAGAAGTAGCGAAGAAAGCAGAGCAGAGCAAAAAAAGCAAATATCCCACCCCCTCTTTTGAAGCTTAAGAAGATCCCTCCAAAGGACATCAACACCACCACCACCACCACCACCACCACCCGGCTTCCCTTCGCACAACCTAGGCACGTTTCTGGGGTTTTTTTTGTTTTGCAGGTCACTTACTTTTCAATTAGGTCTGCCCCCTGAATCATCGCGGAAGACGGAAGGAGCTGAGTTTGAGGGACCTCTAGAGATTCAAGCTGGGAGTTGGCTTTGCCAGCAAGTTTCTTTCGCGCGTGGGAGGGAGGGGGAAGAATCCAAATTATGCAATTCGGCTCCCGGATCGGTAGCGAATAATTCAGGGATAATGGGCGGCCAGGTTTAAAAAGAAGAAGTAGTAGTAAAGATCCAGCCACCTCTCCCTGCAACAGGACAGATCTGTGAAGCCAACCGAGTCACCCGTACGGATTGGCGCCTTCGTGGAGCATCTTGAAGTTAATTACAGCTGTACATGTCCTTCACCACCGGTCTTGTCTTTGCCACCTCCCTCGCTTTTTTTTTTTTTTTAAAACCCTCCCTTATTCAGGTTTACTATTTCAACCCTCAAATCAGGATGGAGTTGAAAAGATGCGGAGGGAGTGGGGGGAGAGGACGGGAGGTCCCCTCCCCTTTGGTACTTGAGGAGCCTTCTTCCAAACTCTGAACAATGGATAAAAGATTGGAGGGATGGAGAAAAAGAGAAAAAAGGAAAGTGGTGGCGGGGGGGGGGGGAGAGGAAAACTGAAGGGAAGAGCAGCGATGCGAGGGTGGGGGCCAGAGGAACGCTTTCCATAGAAAAGAAAGACTCCAAATCCGGTAGAAGTGAGTCGAAATACCGCCAGCTAATATTAAACTAGAGAAGAAAAGCGTCTTCTTGTGCGCCCATCCCTTCTGAGAACTTTTCAGGAGAGAGGAAGGTCGGGTGGGGACGAAGACAGCCCGACGGAGCGGCAGAAAGGCTGCTCAACTTCACGGGGACACTTAAAAGAAGCTGTCCCCAACACGCGTAGACAAACAGAGGGGGGGGGGTGCGAGGGAGGGAGGGGAGGAGAGAGACCTGGTCCCTTTCCCACCAACGCACGACTGAAGCGAGAAAAGACTCGGAGGAATCCGCTCAGCTCAGCACAGACCGCCCCTGTTGGAATTATTTTAAACTGCACAGAAGGGAGGCGGGGAGGGGGATGGAAGGGGTGAGGGGGGGGTCCAAAGAGCGCTCTTGGGAAGTAGAGACCCGGTTCGGCCGGCGAGAGAGAGAGAGAGAGAGAGACGCGCGGGGTGTCCCCCATTTCTCCGCAGCTCCGGCGCGCTTCTTTCTCTTTAGCTGAGCTTCATTGTCTCGGGGCGCGCATCTCGGAAGCGGCGGGCAAACTTCGTCTCTTTCTCGCTTCCAGACTTGGCCCCCCTCCCCTCCCCTCAACGCCGCCGCTACAGCAGTTTTCCCGGCCAGCCGCTAAAGTGAAAACGAAGCGCTTGACAAACTCCCATCTCCACCTAGACACTGTTGTAGACACAACAAGCTCCACTCGACAAAGAGAAGGGGAGATTCGGAACAATGCTTCCCAAACACCCCCCACCCCCACCCCGGGCACTCTAAAGGACCCCGCCGAGACCCCTGTAGGGTTTTTTTTTTTAATCATAAATGAATTAAATGGATAAATAACGAGTCTCCCACTCCATCCCGAGGCTTCCGAGGGAGGACCTACCCATGTATTCAATCTCGCGTGGAATTAATGGTATGCCGCCGTCGTACTCGCGTCTCCTCCCCCCCCCCCCCCACTCCGCCTTCCCCGCAGCTTAATTCAGATCTCGGATAATCCGTGGGAGACGATTCGCTTTGGTTTCTTCCGTTTTGAACTTCTGCCTTTCTCCCTGGCTTAACTAAGCAAGGGTCTCGGAGACAAGCGCGCACCCACAAATCTGCGATCTATTCCCCTGCGTAAAAGTTGCCCGCTTCCAAGTCCCCATCCTCTTTCTCTTTGCGTTCTGCCTTACGAAGAAGTCGAGGCAACAGATGGGCTGGAAGTTAAGAGCTGGAATTTTTCCTACTTTATCATCAAAGCATTCTCCGCGCCTCTGTATGTGTAATTGTGTATGTGTCGCTACAAATATATGTACACATTCAGGCACACACTTAGAAAGGGTGTGAGTTAGTGGTTCTTAAATAACTTTTTTATGGTTGGCATATATGTATTTACGGAGAGATGGATGGAGGGGTGTGTGTGTGTGTGCGTGTGAATGATTTATGATTCTTTGGGCTATTTTAAGACCTTCAGGTTAAAATTAAAATTACTTAAAATTCCGGGGTGGAGGAGGGTAATAGATCCACTGAATTTCCCCACTGAAGACTCTCTC
>JAEANM010014400.1:0-14015 GCA_017656035.1 Myanophis thanlyinensis
TGGAAGTTTGAAGTCTCTCAATCGTCTGAGGTGAAAGAGACGTTGATGAGCCTTTTTAACCATAAAATTGATATGGAATGTCCATGATAGGTTCTTTGAGATGTGCACACCAAGGTATTAGAAGCAGTCCACTCTCTCTACTGGGCTTCCTTTGATGACCAGGGTCTGATAGTTTCTTTCCTGTTTTACACTGAAGTCCACCACCAAAAGGGAGAAAGAAGGGAATATAGGGAGGGGAAGATGGCAGAATGAGAGGGACCCAAAGGTGCCAGCATGAACAGAGTCTGGTAGATCCAAGGACCCAAGTATGTATGAGAATGGAATGTGAACACCTACCAAAGAGGCACTATTACCAAAACACCTAGTTTGAACACCATTTGACATTTATGAAAGAATCAAGCGGGGACGACCCAGGAAAAGAGAAAAGCACTGGCTTTATGTGGAAACATTCAGATCTGGCTTTGCTACTCTGTAACCACTTGGCTTCAGTAAAGGTTATACCTTTCACTACAAATGGAGTAGAGGGCCTTTCTTTCCTGAACAGGCCTGACCATTATCATGTCCCATTCAGTCATATTTTCTGAAGACTAAATTGACCTGGGTCCCTTATTTTGCTCACAGGGCTTAGTTTCCAGTCCTGTTAATCGGTAATCCTTCTTTGTATTTATTTCTGATTTTTTAAAATCTTTATTGCATTCTGGTGCCCAGAATTGGACACAACATTTAAAAGAGGAGTCTGGTAATGTAGGATAGAGTGGAACTATTATGTCGCATGGGCTGGAAACAATATATCATTAATGCAATCTAAAATTCTGTTGGTTGTTTTTGCAGCCATATAATACTGTTGGTTCCTAATCTGATTGTGATGATAAAATTCCAAAATCTGCTTTATTTACTAAATTATTATGCTTTGTGGTACGTATGAAATAAAATCTTTATGTATAATTTTGTATTTAATTTTTCTAGTGTTATTATTTTAGTACATTCTTTCTTGTGTATGTAATTAAATTCTGAAAAATGTGGATTTCAAAATGCACACCCTTCTTTGTTTATAGGTTTCAGAAATTTTAAATGGCCCAGCTCATATGAAAATGAAAATTAAATGTATCTGCCATCTGTAATAAAAAAGCTTGTTGCACAGCTTTCTTTAAAATAATAATTCAGAACAATGTTTTTTGCTTTAATTTAAGCAGCTCTAAGTTACGTATTTTCCCATAGCTGAAACAAATGGAGACTGTTGTGTTAGTTATAATCAATATGCAACTGGGAATATCCTTGCTAGTTTCAGTGTTGCATAAAATGTTTTAATTGGCTCAGTTTCCCAAGGAGAATTCTAAATCTCAGTGTTGGAAAAGCCTTGTGAGCATGTTCCATGGTGACATTTTGTACTTACTGTGGCTGTTATAATGCATCTTTTCCAGAAACATATACTGCTACTAAATGTTTAAATGGTTACTTTGCAGAGTGTTAGTTCAGGGAAGACAATAGTGGCAACGTACATGTCTATTACGCAGAAGATCCCATATTCAATCCACAATGTCTACAAAAGTAGCATGTAATACAAAATATCCCTGGCTTGAATTCTCATAAATGGCTACCAATCCAAATAGAAATATTGGGATGGGTGGATATGTTCCTATGGATATCAATTTATACGAGTTTAATAATCAGAGCATGTGCTCAATGGTACTTTTGAAGGTGGGTTTTTTTTTTCCTGCAAGATCCAATCTGGGTCAGTCACTGGGAGCAGTGGTTTTGTCTTCTGAGCTTTTGGACTTGTGCTGGAGCTCATCCTCAGGAGTGTATACAGTTCCCTGAGGATGGGCTCCAGCATGAGTCTGAAAGCTCGGAAGACAAAACCTCTAGTCCCAGTGATTGACTCAGATTGGATCCTGCAACATTATCCTGGACACGTATAGTTGCCTTCATTCATGTTTCCACACACCCCCAAGGCAACTGACCTGTTTTTGCCTGAGGAAGAAGAAGAAAACATTTTGCTTCTTATCCAAGAAGCTTCCTCAGTTCTGATGGCAGAGGAATGGAAGGGTAGATACTCAAAAGCAGTTTTTAAATGGAAAGAGATGATAGTTCTAGGTAAGAAAAATGGGGGAGTGTGTGCAGATGGTATGGAGTGCATGTGTGCTGTGGGAGGGCAGCAGGGAGTTGGGCAGGTTGGTTGGGACCATGAGAAGGCCAGTAGAGGTTATTAGAGGGTCGGGCACTATGTCATGCCCCCATCAGAGTCTGAATTTGTGAGGGAAGGTGAGCTGGAACAAGAGCTGACAGAGATTGAAAGGGTGGCTCTTGGAGGAAACTGGGGAAGGGCAGAGTCAGTCCAGGCAAGATTTTTCTGAATTAGTAAGGCCTGTAGACATGGAGGAGCAGGAGAGACAGAGCTTAGGAGAAGAGCAAAGACTACCCCATCCTGATCCTACAGTACGGAAAGAAAAGAGAAGGTGAGACCAATTCAGATTGAGCCAGCTACGAGGGAAGAGTGCCCCTCCCTCTTCCACAAGGCATACTTGGGGACTGAGATGTAAGATGCTGGTGGGAGGGGCATTTGTTGAACAAGGAACAAGTGTTGAAACTGTGGAGACTCGTGCACTCACCAACACCTGGAGATTACTGTACTCTGTCTTGTGGGGTTTGCCTGGTTTGCCTGCTTCGATGAACTTCTTGCTCTGGTTACTGTTTGGCTAATCTGGTTTACTAGACTACTGGACTACTCGCAGCCATAGGCTGTTGATGGTGCATATGAGAGCTTGTAGTAAATGTGGAGACTTTGGGGGCACAGTTGGAGCAATAAAGGAAAGTTAGACCCGTTCTCTAGCTGTATTGCTTTTGTGACACACCTGGGTCATCACATGCTATGGGAGAGTGAATGTTATGTAGTGAGGGTATGTGAGGAGTGTGGGCATTGCTAAGGAGTGTGAGATCTCTTAGTTTCATGCTCTGTAGCGGGCTCCTTGGGAGAAAAAGTTGAAGGAGCAACTTACTGGGGCAACCTGTAACCTTTTCTCCCCAGCTTCAAGGAGTTTGCTTGTGGGAAGCTGGCAGGAGAGGTCTCAAATGGTGATCGCTGTAACATTATGATCAAGAGCTGGGCACCCAAGGGACCATGGGGATGTTGTGATGGCTGCAACTCTGAGGACTGGTCATAAATCTGTTTTTTTTTTCCAGTGTCATTGTAACTTTGAATAATTGCTGAATGAATGGAAGTAGGTTGAGGACTATCTGCAAGAAGGCACACTGCCACACCTATCTAAGATTCATATGTCAATGTTGCACAGTGCTGATATATTTTAGGAGGAGTTGGCTGAGACCTGAAGATGTGTATTTTCAGAGAGTTTTGGCAGTCCCTTCTAATCTGATGCTATACTATTAAACTAAAGTACATGCATGTTTTTGTTTTCATAGTAAAGATGTCTTTATTCGAAAATAATAATGTGTTAGCCAGACAACTACATACAAAACATCTACACAAGACTTTGGTAGGAAATATATCCATAACAGTTTTCTCAAAAATTTCATTATGGACCCAAAATAACAAGAAAACTTAAAACCAAAGAGGGCCTTTTCTGAATTTTTTTTTAAAAAACCAAGTAGCTTTTATTAAAACCTATTGTACATATAATCCCCCCAGCATTTCTGTTCATTGCTTGTAAAGTTTCTACAGATTATTTTTTTTAAAAAAACAACAACAAAGAGAAACAAGATATACCAATGTTAATAAATGGTCAGCGAGATGTATAAAATTCTTATAGCTACTGTATACCTGCGTTTTGGTTCTCAAGTGTGCAAGAGACATGAATTATTGTAAAAAAACAACAACCTCCATATATTTTAGTTGGTTGTTGTGGAGCCAACATTATACTACAAGGTTTGTAGCAATTCAGAAATATGCATTCCATATTACAAGGGGTTCATTTCTTAACAAAGAAATTTTAATGGTTTCAATACATTAGATATAATTAAATTCTTCTAAATTCAGTGGTACAAGGTAATCTTAATTAAAGCCCATAATTAAAAGAATGGAATAACTTTAATTGGATTAGATTACTCCTGTTTCTTCATTTTCTTCTGATACTTTTTATGTATTATTCTGTGAAAAGTCACAAGCTTCGAGACAAAAACCCCTTTGAAACAAATTAGAATATTTTTTTTTTTTTCAGTATGAACTGGGACAACTACTGATATAAGATGGAAATTATATTCATCTGCAAGCTTTGTCATGCTTTCTGATAGCAATCCTTTGAAAAGTTAGCCAACCATTTATAATACTATTAGACATTAAAGAAATTAAAGGCAACTGTGCAACCATTCTGTCAGTCAAATATTGCCCCCAGTGAAATACCAATTTTGAATTCCTCTGAAATCAAGCACAGTGTTTGTACTTAGTTCACTAGAGCCAACACTCCTCTAAAACAGTCACCAACATTTAATACATCACAGCATAAAAGGAACTGTTTGTTGCAGTTAAATTCATCTGGAGTGTACACATTTCATGCATATTTTGATTGGATGATGACTAATTTATCATCATAAAACAACAGAACAGTCATATCTGAAGACCGGGGATCCCAACACTGATAGCAACTTGGAAAATGTTTGCTGTTTCGAGATGTTCCTGCTCTATACTTGTCCATATGCTGGACCTATAGAACTCCTATGCTCACTCTGTGCCTTGGACTCCAGTATTTTTGGGTGAGTTACTTTAAAAATGATTCACTGTTCAGAATGAAAAAGTACAATAATTGTAATGTAACTTATGAGGGTACATTTCTAGCAAGCTAGCTGAAAAGGAAGATTGTATGGTCATAAGGAAGTGCTAAATGAAAGTATATGTACCTGTACATAAATCTTTGGGGGAAAAACATTGCTAATCTTTGAAAACTAAAAACTCTTCCCCACAGCCACTCTTGTGCCCCTAAGATACTAAGAATTTCTGCTATCTAAAAAGGCCAAGCCAGCCAGTTAATTCTGTAAATATATTAACCTAATTCCTGCTTGACATGATCAGGCTTCATGCTTTTAAGTTAAAATTTTCTGTTTTGGGATCTAATTTGTACTGGCATTTGGCATTTATTAATTTAAGTCATCTTGTTTTTCATTTGCAAGACATGTCACATAGTTATGTGTTAAATTGCAGACAGAGAATCTGATTTTTTTGATGGCGGTCTTTTCAACCATCTGTGTTGACCAGGGATTATGGAAGCTGAAATCTAAAAGTTCAAGCTATAAGCCTGTAATAATATTTTATAATACAAATACAGGAGCTTTCATCTTCATTCCTAAGATGTCCCTAAGGAACCTGTCAGAGGTACTGGCATTTATCTAATTCTTCAACTTCATGACATTTTTCAAATAGCTATGCTTTTTCCTTTGCTCTTTGTGAAAAGGGGTGTGCATGCTTGGAAATTAGTAACAACGTGTTCCCACACAGCAGCTATTTTTCTGCACTTGCTTTGTTCACTATGACCACTGAGTTACAGAGTTGGAAAAACAAAGCAAAAAGATGATGAACGCAGTGGCGTTTATGTGAGAGGAATAGAAGCCAAATTAAGCTGTTGTGTGACAAAGAAGCAAAAGTAAATTACGAAGAAAACAAAATAAAATTCTTCTTAGTTCTTCCTAGATTTGGTGGATAAAATAAGATCAGCTATTCTAGAGCTGGGTAGATTCACATCTTTTGTGAGTATTGTTTATTTACACTGGTTAACTCTGTAAAAATCCACAATTTCCCCTCAAGCTTCTGAAATGTATTTGCCTGACGAGGAGAACCCATTAAGGGTGAATATTTTACTGTACCTTATTACCTATGCATATGACTGTGAAAGAGGATGGAAGATATTTTTAAATACAGTTTAGTGGCTAATTGACATATGGCTTACAGATGGAAAATTGTTCCTCCCTACTCTTCACTGTCTGGGCAGCTTATGTTTGCTTTCCTTAGTTAATGGAGACAATCATAAGGTGATTTATGTATTGGGGATCTAAGCAATTGCATGAAGAAGAAAAGTGATATTGTCAAAGGATTGCTATAAATAACCATTTTTTTACATTGCTGATGGTTAAAGATCAATATGTACCTGTAGTATTATTAAAGTAATTCCTTGGCACAGCTGTATAAACACAGAGGCACTGCTTTGAATATTTTGAAAATGGTTTCCAAATATGTAAGTTTGCAGTATCATTTTTGCATGCATCCCAAGTATTTACAGGGACTATTTCTATGAATATGGTTTGTCCACACAAATATGTCTATAATTTCAGTGTTATAAGATTTCACAATGACTTCACTAGTTTTATGCGTTAAGGGCTAGCTGGAGCATTAAGGAGCTACTCTCAGCAGATCTTTGTAAGGAAGTATTTATAAAATAGATCTCTTGCACCAGCAAGACTAATTAAGCAAACCACACTGCAAAAATGAAGACTAATATACACAATTTATATATTTTCTCTTTTTTTAAAAAAAAACAACCAAACCAAGGTTGATTTTTTTTTTTACATTTAGCTCAGGAGTGCATTATCCAAAAGACTTCTGTTTGCTAACAGGGATGAACATTGCAGGCTCTTAATTCCTTCTTGTCTTTGCAGCTAGTGAACTGACTGCTTTTGAAACGCTTCTTGACTGTCATAAACCTCTCCTGGATTCCACCCCCACACAGTTTGGTGCATTCTGACCAAACAGTCCATGGCTTCATTTTACAACCTAAAATAAAAAAAAGATAAGCAACATAAGAATCACTTGAGTGCTTGAATCCCTTGAAATTTCTTTTTTCTTCACAAGTGGTGTTTCTATTGCTACTCCTATTTTGAAAATGGAAAGATAAGATCTATAAACCATGAGATCCTACAGATTACTCTGGAGTTACTGTATAGGGAGATGGAATTTGTACTTGCTGAAAGTCCTAATTGGTCTGAACCATCTAACATTTCCGTATGTGGCTCATAGGTCTGTTTGTGATTATAGTATCTAATAGTCATATACTGAATCATGTGAATTGATTATTTTGGAACTTAACAGCAGCCTACCTAAGGATCTCCGATGAGTCCTTTGTATCGCAGCCTTTCCTTTCCTTTCCTCCCATTTTCCCTTTTCCCCTTCCCCCTTTGATTCAGTCTTGACTCCTGAGAAGGAAGGAAGGAAGGAAGGAAGGAAGGAGCAAGCAAGGAAGAAAGGATTTCCTTGATTTGGTTATCTATAATTGTTCAATGTTCTAAACCCAAGAATTTATTGAAAACATTCAGATTTCTGGGAACTAGTTAAAGATCACTGAAAGAAGCTATACTAACAAGAATATAAATTAGTAATATACTTCTCTGTTGTACTGCTCACTTTCTTAATTTAAGGAAGGCTCTGTGAGTTTTACTACACTTACCTGGGAATTGCCCACCATCTACATCTTCTTTCGCTTGTTCACTCCTCCTTTTCTCCCGAGATTCTTTCCAGCGCCTTTTCTCAATATTGGGGTTTCTCAAGCATTTTCTTATTCGGCATTTTTTACGCTGTACAGTTTCTGGACACGGCGCTCCTCCAAACTGAGGTTCCATTTTGATCATTCTTGTCCTGATCATATGGCCTTTCCCACAAGATTTATTGCATTCAGACCACTGAGACCATTCTGTCAGATCACAGTCAATTGCTAGAGAAGCAAGGATGAAAAATAGGATGCTTAGCCTTAACTTATTTAGGCAGAACAATCTGGTTTAGCAGAAGAATAATTTACTTCTTTTTAATTTCACTAAGTGAAAAAAAAATGAACATTGAGGTTGATGATGACATGGAATGAATTTTATACAAGCTTACCCAAAAAAAATCTGCTAGCAAGACCACCTTTTCGTTCACACCGCCCTATTAGAAATTATCACCCATCAGAAATTAACTCTGGAGAGGATTTATAGGAAGGATGTGGAGGGAAAAATTTCAGGAGATTGGAGAGGAAAAAGACTAGAGATGTGTGTGTGTGTGTGTGGGGGCAAACCTTGAGTTCGATGATTGACGGATGGTGCTCTTTATAAAAATGACTGTGAAAATATGTGTGAAATACGTTCAATTATTCATCAGACTTTTACAATCTGGAATGGCACAAATTTAATCATTTTGCATTCCTACTTTAAAATGGCTGTTTTTATCATATTCCTGAATGTTTTCCATAGAAACATCATTGAAGGTAAGAAAAAAAAAAGTCTATATAACAAAGTTATGTTAATATGGCATAACACATTTTAGCAATGGCAAGGCCCTTTTGAATACTTTCTTAAAATAGAGGGATTTTTTTTTTCTGTGTATGTACTACCTGAGAAAATGTTAGGAATTTGTTTCTGGTGTGCAAATGGTGCTTTACATTAACAAAGCAATGCATCATGTTGTCGACACATGGCTATTGTATTTCTGCCTGTCTGTTGTGTGGAAGAAATAAATAAAACCAACCATAAAATTAATCTTCATACTCTAGATATCTATACTTACGACACTCTGGCAGCATGCATTTCTCTACTTGTTCTAGTTCTTCATTGCAATCTCCAAGCTCCGCAGCTGATTTTAACATCCGTTGCCTGGTCCTCATCCCCTTTCCACAAGTGACACTGCAGTCGCTCCATTCAGACCAAGGAGAAAGCAGGCAGGGGATGGTATCTAGTGCAAGTTGACATGGGAAAGCAGATGAGATAATTCCATTTCAATAGCAAATCTACAAGTGATGATCAAGCTGGCAACCAAGTAATTCATCTACACACTCATCAAAGGGGAAAAATCAAAGACAACTTGCTATGGACCATTGGCTGCTGTGAACCTGCTATGGCCAACTTACCATGGACAACTCACAGTGGCCAACTCACCACTAAACAACTTGCCTCGCCAACTTGCTGTGGCCATCTCACCACTAGACAACTTGCCTGACCAACTTGCTGTGGCCAACTCACTGCTAGACAACTTGCCATGGCCAACTTGCCAATGGGACAATTCTCTGTGTGACAAGAGTTATACTAATATTGAAGAAATGGTGGAATAAAATCATTAAAGAAAGGATGCAAAAAGAGGGATAAAGTGAAATGTGAATGACATTTTTTTTTAAATAATTGAATTGGATTGTTCTGAGGTGAGTTGTCCTATAGTGAGTTGGTTGTGATGAGTTATCCTGTGGCAAGTTGGCCATGGTGAGTTGGTCATGGTGAAATGGCCATGACAAATAGGCAGCAGCAAGTTGTCCCATTCTGCATCTAGGGAAAGAATAGCTATTTGATAATGACTTAACTGAAACTGGATTGAAATGTGTACTACTCTTCCAGGATCTAATGATTCCAGTCTGTATTTTGCTGCAGATTGCTGAAAGATCTACTTTAATAACAAAGTGGATGATTTAAGAAATTCTTCATCTGAGCCTACCATCCCTCACTTCCAATATTCATAATTTATTCCTAAAAGAGACTGATCTAAGATATTCTTGTTGCAAATCACTCTATCTCATACAATGCTGGATATCTCTGATTAGATTTCCTGATGTATTCTCCTGGGTTGGGTCAGTGGTGAAAGGTTGACATTATTAAAGCCTTTTCCCTGGTTTAAATGGCTCCTGTAGGTACTGTTAATTGCTGTCTGGAGTGTGGTGGTAATATTTGTCATCCAAGAAAGATTAGGCAGAAAAATATTTACACACATGTAACCATTTTTCTCATCGTGTTAATAGAAATGTCACCTCCCACTGAAGTCAGTCCTGAGATTATTTTCTCCCCATCAAATATGTATACTTATAAATGTATATGAATAAGCATACACATATATTAAAAGGCCTACTCTCGTGTGTGTGTGTGTGTAATTAATGTCTATTGATCAAAATTAATTGCCTGTAGAATAAGAGTCTCTGTTTCTAAAATTAATTGATGTCCTACCAGGATATACGCAGAGACCATTCTGTCTCTTACAAATTACTTTCGTGCACATATTACCCATTCAACCAGAGAAAGAAAAATGCAGAAAACAGAACACAACAGGCATAAGCCTATGCTTCTTCTGTAATAAATCCTAGAATAGAATAATCCTCCCCATGGCAAGGAAGAAGGAAATGCAAAATGAATTCTACAACCCTGAAGACACTTCTACCGGTAGGACTTGTATCACTGCAAGATTGGAACTCCCGTATTGTAAAACTACCATTGCATATCTGGAAGCTAGAAATAGGATAGGATAGGATAGGATAGGATTCTTTATTGGCCAAGTGTGATTGGACACACAAGGAATTTGTCTTCCTTGCATATGCTCCCAGTGTACATTAAAGGAAATGGTACACTCGTCAGGAATTGAACGATACAACACTTAATGATAGTCATGGGGTACAAATAAGCAGTCAAATCATACTAGAAAACAATAATCAGTATAAGTCATAAGGATAATAAGTCCTATTGAATTGAATGGCTCTTGTTTTCAATTAAATATGCAGACTACCAGTAAACTGGGCACAGATCTTTTCGGTCCCAGTTATTCCTTGTAAAGGATGATGGAAGGAACATTTATTCCTTGTAAAGGATGATAGGAAACAGATCCTTGAAGGATTGAGTTTTCCTTTCATTTTCAACAAGAAGATGATGAATGGATGCTTTTGTGCTGGGCTGCAGGCATAAGGAAACCAGCACATGTTCATTCTGTAGCAACCCTCATTGAATGTGTGTCTTTTTATTCAGCTTAATTAGAATGCTCAGCCCAATTCTCCTTCCACCTGCAGATTATGAAGGAGTATTTTTCTCCTTCAATTGTAATTGGCCATAATAGAAACCCTTTCTATTTAGCTGCTGCACCAAGGATTCTCATTTTTCTGAAACTTCATCCATATGGATGAGAGGCAAGCAGGGAATTTCATCTCTCTTCCTTGAAGTGATGGTAGTGGCATGATGTCTATGGAAATTCTTAGTCATCCAGGTCATGGTTGCCTCAAAAGTGCTTTTTCAAGAGGCAACTGGACTTTCTGGGGTTTTTTTTTGAAGATGTTTTGCTTCTCATCCAAGAAGCTTCTTCATCTCTTACTGGATGGTGAAGAATGGACGGATTTATACTCCTTGCAGACAGCTGGTCACTTGCATTCTTTTAGTGAGTTTTAGCAAGACCACCTGGAGGTTTATCTGTGTCATGAGGGTCACTTGAGTGGTGCAAATGGATGTGGCGCCTTCTTGGAACTGTTGAAAGGACTGTGTTGTAGATTGGAGACAGATAATGTCGTATGCCTTCCCCTCTGTTGAGAGAAGGCTGTTCAATTTTGACATTGAGGCCTATGTATACAAACTCACTAAAAGAATGCAAATGACAGCTGTCTACAAGGAGTATAAATCTTTCCATTCCCCACCATCCAGTCAGAACTGAAGAAGCTTCTTGGAGTAGAAACATAATGTCTTCAAAGAAAAACCAGAAAGTCCAGTTGCCTCTTATACAAGCACCTTTGGGACATGGCAGTGGCTTTTGTTCTCTACTCCAGCCATTTGCTTTCATTATTTTCATCTCATGCACAGATTCCTGCTTTCACAATGGCATCTTCCTCCACTACCAAATCTGCAATGAGTATAAGTGTCAGGGTTCCACACAACATCAGCAACGCAATCAGAACTCCAAAGAGGCAAAGTCCAAAGAATAAGATTTTATTGAAGACATTGTTCTGGTATGGTCTGTAGAAATCCCGAATCTAAAACTTCTGGGATTTCTCCACCCAAGTAAAACTAAAAGTTCCACCCCACTAATTATCACATGTTAATTACCCTCCAACCATTTCAAAAAGAAGTCCAACGACTTCCAAAGACACTTCCCACCACAGGTGTGAAGCCCCAGAAAAAGTTGTCATGAGAACTAAACTTAAAGGAATGAAAACAAGATAAGAAAACTGAGTTGCCGCTTCCAACTCTCCCTTCGCCCTCTCCCTTCAATAGAAAAAATGTAAATGCGTCAAGATCTACATGGCCCTTAATTTTACTATATAAAATGGCCTACATAATACAGTAGAACACCCCCCATATATATAACATCCTTTTGGATCTTGACAATAAGCTTTGACCCGAGATTGCTGGCAATTCATTAATCAAACTTGAGCCCTGACAGGATTGAACTCTGGTGGTGCAGTAGTTAGAATGCAGTACTGCTGGCAAGCTCTGCTCACATCCTGGAGTTTGATCCTGACAGGGTTCAAGATTGACTCAGCTTTCGGAGATTGATAAAATGAGGACCCAGATTGTTGGAGGCAATGTGCTGGTGTTGTAAACCACTCAGAGCATGCTGTCAAGTGCTAGGGGGTGGTATATAAGCCTAAATGATATTGCTATTGCTAAAATTATCTCATCTTCCCTTCAGGTAACGTTTTCTTCCTTTTTGTGACTAAATACACACTTTTGGAGAAAAGGTTTGTACTGAAGGACTTCTTGGAATACATAAATTACTCTCCCTCCTTCAGCATGATGATTTTGATGGAGTTCGTGGCCCTGATGCTTTTTTTAAAGCAGTGAAAATGATGGTGAGAGAACTAGCATTTACTTCTGACATTATATTTTTTCCCCTCAACAGCAAATTATATTTACAAGGATAATGTATAAAACTGTTACATTGTGATTTACTCTGCTTAGAAGAGCAAACCGGGCTGCAACCATTTTGTGAGTTGCATATCTGGATGCATATAGATGTGGTGTGGAGAGTGTTTATGTGTACAAAAGGGTGTATATGTATACAAAAAGCAGCATATTTAAATAAAACGGGAAGAAAAAAAACCAGGAAAGCACTTCTCACTTTTTGTTGTCTTAAAAACTGCAGGGCTTATGATTTTCTAAAATGTCCTGGCTTCAGACATGTAGACTGATTGCTCCCTTGTGTTTTGTGGTCAGCATAATTGTACACTTCTATACGCTTTTGGTTTGAAATGGCTACTTTGTTACAGGAAATTTTTAGAAGTCTACATTGTGTAGAAACCTATTAGAAAGTAAACAAACGATGAACTGTGTTACTTGTTGCATGTCTCCTTTGTACATAGCATTGTTTTTGTTACATAAATGCACAGTGTGTACACAAGGCAGTTAGCATATCCCCTTTTACACAATTGCTAGGTTGACCAGAGTTACTTACGGCATTCAGGATTCATGCATTTCTCAGCTTCTGTGGTTTCTGCTTTGCACATGGATCCATCTGCCGGGGTCATCTTGATCATTCGGTGTCTCTTCTTCATTCCCATCCCACAGCTGGCGCTGCATTCATCCCACTCTCCCCATTCGGTTACCAGGCAACTGCTAGGAGCTGTCCATAATATATTAGCAAAAGATCAGTCTGGTGGCACTTATTTAATAGAGGGTTCACATTTTGCTTTTAGGCTGATTAAGTGTGACAGGGTGCATCAAATACTTACAACATTCTTCATTTACAATGCATTTCTCCGTTTCTTCTGTAGGCACTTTGCACATGGAGCCATCCTCCGGGAACTGCTTCACATATCGCTCTCTCGATCGCATTCCCATGCCACAAGATACACTACAAGGGGACCATGTTATCCACTCAGACATCATGCATGTAGAGCCATCTTTAAAAAAAGCAACAATGGATAGTTTCCGTTTAGTCCCAAACCTCACTTATATTTAATCAACAAAATTTTGATTCTCATGTCCAGGGTCTTCTGCCTACCTTCATCACTACAGCCTGGGCCCATACAAGGCTGGAAGTCCTGAGTGTCTGGACATGGCACACTGAGGTCAAGCTGGGCTTTGAGCATTCTCTGCCTCATCCTCTTGCCCTTTTCACATGTGGAAGAGCTACAGGCTGACCAGGGAGACCAATTGGAATAGATGCAGGTTTCAGGAGTATCATCTGAAAACAGTGATAAATATATATATATACTTGTCAGTATGTATGGGTGAATGCATATATGTGTGGTCTAAAGAGCACACATATGTAAAGATATACATATATCTCTATATATGTGCACACATACAGTGGGGCAAAAAAGTATTTAGTCAGCCACCAATTGTGCAATTTCTCCCACTTAAAAAGATGAGAGAGG
>JAEANM010014401.1:0-14015 GCA_017656035.1 Myanophis thanlyinensis
AAGGGACGGGAAGGGAAGGGAAGGGAAGGGGGTTTGAGTTTTGTTTTTTTGGCTTATTACCCAATTGTTGAATGTCTTCTTTTCCAGAGAGCAATAAATGCCTGAGCGTAGGAATTTCTGAATACAACAGAAAGCCATTTAATTAACCTGGGTCTGACTCCTAGTGGCTGCATAGATAACGACTCACCTACTGAAGTTCTTCGGTGAATGTTTTTCTGTGCCACGTATAATACATATTGGAACAAATTTAAATGTTTGGCTTACGTATTTGATTTAACTATACATTCTCTGTAACAGGAATACTACAGCTGAGACTAAATAAAATATTAGTTTTACAGTCTGTGATGGCAACAATAGCCCTTTTTCAACTACTCTGATATTCAGATATTTAATTATATATTTCCTATAGTGGGAAGGAGAGAGACCTTCACCTGTTCAATTGGGCATGCTTTAGCTTGACACTGCTAACCAGAGAACCCATCAATAAACAGTGATACTCTGTAGGGTAACAAAAGAAAAAGAAAAATCTCAACTATATATATATCTTATTTTGGAATATCTTCCCCCTACTGCATGGAAGTAATCTGGGATCTACTTACAAAACTCACAATATATTTTTGGTAGTATGAACACTGACATTAAACTGCACCATAAAAACTGCTCCATAAAAACCCAATGTTTTGTTTTATCCACGTTTGCTTCAAATTAAAATGCTAATTCTTGAGGATGGTGGGGGCTTTTAAAGCATTCTAGAATCTGTTTTCTTCCATGGCTTTGCCCACTTCTGCATCATAGCTTCAGCCAACTTCTTGTGTGACTGTTTTTAATTAGTTAAAAATCAAAGACTTGCATATGATTCTGGGTTACTAGGTGTTTAGAGGCTCACCTACTAATCTTCCCAATAACAACTCATGGTTTTCAAGAGAGTGCCAGTAATCCAAGGTACTGTATCCATGATTTATTTCCTTCCACTTTGTCAAGCATACTAATTTTAACTAGTTCATCATATATTCACCTCACATTGCCAAATTATATGAAGTCAGCCTTTTTTGATCCAAGACTGGTTGATTTGATTTTATTATGGGTCATGTTATTTTTGATACAGGAGAACATTTCTTACCCAGTTGTGAAAAGCGGAATAATTCATCTTCATTCTCGGTAGTGTGATCCATATTGAGCTGTGTCACTTGCAATCCATCCATGGTAGATTTGCACAAAAGTGCACGGTTTGTTCCTGTAAAGGGAGAATGTACAATGCAAAGCCAGAAACTATAACTGACCACTACTGCCCTATGACCAAAAATCTTTTTGTTTCTTGCTAGGAAACTGTACAATTCCAAGCTGTTTCACAGAGTTATTTTTTGTGGTCATTTGAGAAGTCAAGAGAAGCATTTTCCTTGGTGGCACAGTAGTTGGAATGTAGTACTGCAATACAGCAGTACTTCTGCTATCTGCCGGTTCAAATCCCACCAGGCTCAAGATTAACTCAGCCTTCCATCCTTCCAAGGTGGGTAAAATGGGGACCCAGATTGTTGGGGGCAATATGCTGACTCTGTAAACCACTTAGAGAGGGATGGAAAGCACTATAAAGCGGTATATAAGTCTAAGTGCTATTGCTATTGCTATAAATATATTGTCCTCCAACCACAACCAACTTAATGCCAGACTCAGAAAGTGCCAAGTCAAAAGAGCGTAGAAGAGGAACACACCTACATTAGCGATATAAAGTTTGTTGTTAAGAATCACTGCCACAATGGCCATGGCTCCTCCAGAGATTTCCTTTTCTACAGACTTCAACCTCTCCAATATTTTCTGGTACTGAGGAGGCAGCTGGTGATGGGGAGCCCCCTGGAAGACAAAGCCATAACTAAGCTTATTAGAATATACTTTGGGAGTCTTCTATGCACCAAAAGAATTGTTGTTTATATTTTTCTTCACCTACATACATATATACCTGTCAAGTAAGGAAAATACATCATGTATTTGACAAAAGTCACTCCAGTCCACAAAAGTTTATGTGATAATAAGTCTTCCAAAATGCTAGCACATTTTTAATATTAAAGGAACAATAGCATAACATCATTTGACAGGATCAAAAGAAACCTCCAAACAACAAAGGCATTCCATTGTATTTAGCCTAACCATCTCTATATTAGGTCAGGACTGTTAAAATATTTCCCTGTCAAAATACTTGTGCTGTCTGTGAAACAGAATTTCCAGTCAATTTAATAGTTATAAACATAGGACATTAAAGGACTTTTTTTTTATGCCTTTGAGTAAGTGTTGACTCCTGGTGACTGCCCCCGGACAAGTGCTTGCAGTTCTCTTGACAAGATTTTAGAAGTAATTTGCCCACTGTTTACTTTTTAGGGCTGGGAGAGAATGATTGATGCAAGATCACCCAGTTTGCTTCATGTCTAAGGTAGTACTAAAACTCACAATCTTCTAGCCTGGAGCTTTAACCACTACACCGACGTATCTCTCAAAGGACTGCATTATTTCTCAATTATTTAACAGACTACAAGGGCCCAGTTTTGTGCATACAGTATTTATAATCTATTATTCCAGGTTCTTCTCACATAGCACTTATCTACCCACATTCTAAAATAACACAAAAGCAATTAGGGTTTCCAAAAATAAAATGTGGTGTCAACATTCCTGGAATTGCTTAGTAAGATGTGGAGTTACCTCTGGTAACTGAGATTGGAGGCTGGCCTTTTCTGCCAATGCATCATCAATGGACTCCAAGAAACTTCTTTCTACCACATCAAAGGCCTGAGGAAGTACCAGAAATAGATTAATAACCTATTAGATCCCCAAATATTTATAGCCAGCTATATAGAAATTATCAGGATTCTTTCTGTCAAAGGTTATATCATTTTCTAGGAATTCCCTAAATGTGTTCATGCTCATAGCAAAGAGAATACATCTGTGGGAATACATGTTACATCTTTCTTTGTGCCAAAACATCCCACTACTCTCATCAGGTCAGTTTCATAGTAAATTTATTTTCTCTTCCACTGGACAAATAGGCTGAAATTTCTAATTGGCAGTATAAATAAATAAAATAGGCTGATAAAGAAAATAGAACTATGAAAAAATAACTACAAGGTTTGAGGGTTGGCTTCAGGGAATCAGTCATTTTCCTCAATAAATAAATGAACAAGTGTAATGTTTTCAACTCATTTAATTGGATTCTCTTTATCTAGTTTTAGAACTTGTATGAAAAACAGATCATATTTGAAGTTATATCTGTGCAGAGATGTTGAAAATTCAAAAGGTTTCACAAACTTTTCAATACCACTGTAGCATTTTGTTCAAGCTGCAGTCTCTATTTTAAACTTTTGAGGGTGTGTTTGCTTTCTGACAAAAGGTACAAGGTGAACAGGAAGAGGGACTTGCCAATCCTGAAGTGTCAATTATTAAATAGTCTCTCCAAAGCATTTCTAGTGCCTTTTCTGATATCACACAAAAGCATATCTATTTTCTGGGACCCTCTAAATCCACAAATTCTTTTTTATCAAACCCTTTAGAATATTTGTGGGTTTTGTCACAGATTTGTTTTTAAACTGATTTTGCATTTTTAAGATACCAAGAGATAGAAATGGGACACCCATGTACACTAAGGTAAAGTCACTTTGTGACTTTACTAAATGGTACTTGGTCCTATTTTAAAAACTTACACATTTAAGAAACTTTCAATTGCTACTACTACTATTTTAGAGTTCTTAGCACAGTATCATACAATAATGATTCTCACTACATGAAAAGAATGCTGAACTTTTGTGTAGATTTTAAAGATGTGCCCTAGAAAAGAAGAGCATGATTTTTCTAGAGACAGCCATAAAAAGATTTCATTGGCTAATTTGAGATTATTTCTTGAAGGTTTTAATTTATCAGTTTTTCCACAATTGGGCATTTACTTGATCATTTATGAAATGAGAACAGAGTATAAACCTCTAACAATTGTATTGGAAAGTGACTTAAGTATCTCTGTTAAGAACCTGGCAATTACTTTTATATTTGTTAGCAAAAACATTTTTTTTATTTCCTGGCTTATGTGAAACAAAAACATATTTGGGCTTCACTGAAGTTATATTGGATTTTGATACTAAGTCTCATGAACATAAACATTTGTGGAATAATTAAAATAAACAATTGGGAAGATGTTCTATTAGAAAACATGGGAAGATCCTGGAATGTTTATTTAAATCAAGCATTTTAAAATAACTACAAGTAACATTTTTCTTTGCTAACACACACCAGTAGCAATATATTCAACTTAGTATGTTTTGATTTCTCAGTATGGATCAGACAGCTGCTTCAGAGAAATCTCAGTCTCATTTTTATACTGTCTGTTGTTGAAATTAAACCAGGTCCAGATTAGAAATTGAAAAACTGAAGTTGAATTTACTGATATTTCTAAGTTATGGAATAAGGGATTGAATACTTAATAAGGGATTATCAATGGGTCTAAATGTTTAAATATTACTTCTTTAAATTTGAAATCAAACTTTCAAAAGATTTTATTCCAAGCCTACTGAAGTCCTCAGAGTATGTATTAGAAAGCATAGACCACAGATTGTTAGTATTATAAAAAATTGAGGGCATATTGATTCAAATGGTTTATGTCTGGTTTTGGAAGAATACAATTTCATAACTTGTTGGATATTATTGTTTTATTTCCTATTCTTTTATATTTCGTTTACAAATTCCAGTTCAATTATACATAAAAAGAAGGTTCCATTACCTGTAACAGGATTCTGCGCACCTCTGCCTCATCCTGCTCTGCATTCAGCTGGCCCAACAGGAGTTCTGCAGAAAGCCGCTCTCCCACAAAGTTTGTGATTCGGTTACCATCATAACCATTAAAGACTCCATAGAGGTAGCAATTATTCTCACTTCTGCCAAAATGAGTCAGGATAGGTAAGCAGTGGTCTTTCTTATGTAATCAGAGTAACAGCCAGAGAAAACCAAATGAAAGAATGAGAAAACTGTACCCTTGCTCAGATGAACAGTTCCATTCAAATCTGTGGCTACTTACCTGAATTTCAACCAGTTATCCTCTAAGGGATGAATTTCAGCACCCTTTCCATCAGGAGTGTAGGAACGATTAGAAGCAGAACCGACACCAGAGAGCTGACATAGCGGCAAGTCATCTGTCCAGCTTGAAAGCTGCTCCTAAATATTTAGGAGAAAAAAGCTCCATTTCTCAATAAAAGCAAATAGAATAAATGGCTAACCAGAGTGCTAGCAGTTAAAACACTTAAGATCCTTTTTGTACTTATATAGATCTTGCCACCTCAACCATATTTTCTCTGCTATTGTATCACTCTTACTTACTGCCTGCTCCTTGAAACCTAACTCGATATTAAATGCCCATGCATGCATACTCTATACTACCGTCTGACTATACATACAGCTAGTAACAGACATACATTTTAATTACCATAATTTAATTGTTTTTCCATGCATAGTTCCTCTTGAATTTCTAAAATAGTTATTTTCCAGAAAGCCACAACTCTTCTCCCCCAGTATATACATGGATTGCAGAGATGATATTTGTCTATCCACCACAGAACTATGTTTATTTGGAATAATCTTCCCTAGAAATGCTGCATAATTATTTATAAATTAGTTCTTTTTTTATGGTTCTAAGGGCAAAAATACAAAATAGTGCAGGTTGGAAGCTGCAAGCTAACTGAAATCTGCAAAATCCTTCATTTAGATCTTGATAGGCGCTACTCATGACTAATGCTGAATTGAGCTTGACTATATTGTTGATGACAGAGCCAGAAATATAATTATCTTGCTATATTACTGATATCATAGAAGCACCAGAAGTTGTTTTATTACCAGTGTTTTTTATTACCAGAGTGGGAAAACATTTTTTTTTCATTTTCATGCACATTTTATGAAAATTATGAGCATGAAGTTGCTCGGATTTGATTAGTTTCTAACTTGCAAATTTTATTACCAACTGTATCCTGAAGAAAAAAAGAAGACACTGTTTTAGAGAGTCATTTAGGTCCCTGCAGGTTTATCTGTGTCTTCAGGGTCACTGGAGTTGTGTGAATGGGTGTGGAGCCTTCTTGGAACTGTTGAGAGGGCTGTGCTATAGATCTGAGACAGATGATATCTATCCCTCCCTCCTCTGTTTGAGAGGACTGTTCAATTTTGGATTTTGACCAGTTGCCTCTTGAAAACAAACACCTTTGAGGGACAACAACCATGACCTGGATGACTGAGCATCTCCATAGACATTTAGGACCTTCTAGCCTATTTACACACCGCACATGTTGCAGTTTAGGGGAACGGGGCACAGCCGCCTTTCGCAACGGTGCCTCTTTGTTGGCTGTCTTGGCTGCAATGCCTAGACTTCCAAAGCAGCCCAGTCTCCCGCGGTGGTTACACCTTGGCGCATAGAAAACTACGCATCCCAAAATGCTGCCTCGCGTGCGGCGTCATTAAAGGGGAACCCTACTCTGTGCCTTTGGCTCCGATTACTTCCTCGGCTGAAAGGGAGCACACCATTCACCTCTGCCTGCACGCCCATCCCTTCCGCTGCTGTTGCAGGAAAGCATCCCTCCGTCTGCTGGCAAGGCAGGGGAACAAGAAGCCCGCGAACCCCCCGACTCTTCCCTTAAATCCGGGAGTGGTACTTTCCTCCGTCCGTTCTCTCTCCCCCCACCCGCAACCCCGCCGCGCCCGCGATCCCATAGAAAAAGCGGAGCTGCTCACACTCTGCAAAAGACTCCTCCTCACTGCCGCCATCTTTACGCAGAAGCAATAGCCTCCTCCCGCCCAACGGCGGGCAAGAGAAGTAGGATCGGGCTGCGGGGTGGCCATCGGATGTATCATCCTGCGGAATTGGTTCTCGTTTCCCTCGGTCGACAGCGCCCTCGAGAGGACGGGAGGAAGTAGTGGTCAATGTAGTCCTGGGCTAGGATGTTGTGTTTTGCAGATAAAACAGGTGGAGCGCCGCGGACCTCAGCACCAGCTGGCTCTCTTATATTCAATTGATCATATATTTCTCAGCCTTGCACTGAATCGGACTATTTGATCAACAACGGCTGTACATTCTACGTTTTCACAGAACTATGGGCTTTTAAAGTCTGCGAATCCACATCTTAGATCCTGAGAAATTTTCAGTAGCCTGAAAAATATTATCTTGTGATAAGTGCATGTTACCTTGGTGTTTCCTTGTCAATTTTGCTTAAGTTTTAAGTTTACTACTTATTTTCAAAGTGGCACCAATTTATAGTGTAATGTTTAAGGTCCTGGCTTTAGTCTGGAGAGATCGATTCCAGATGCCTTTCACAGAACCTTCCTAGTTGGTTTAAGGCCAGTCACTTTCAGCCTGACCTACCTGCCAAGGTTGTTGTAAGGATACAAGGAATAAATGGAGTTCCCCATGAGCTCCTGGAGAAGTGGGAGATGAATGAATGTGACAGGCCTTAGAGCAGCCAAGCCAGGTTTTACGTACAGGATGGCCTCTCTTCTACGGTTGTCCCCAAAAGACCCCAATGTGAAACTTGCAGAACTGTAAATTAAATGGATTATTTCTTAAGTGGCCTGGAATTTGTTAGTAGATCAACCAGCTGGCTGTGAGATCTGTGCTGAATTGCTTTGGAAACTGGCAAAAGGTGGCTTTTTGCCGTTACAGTACCCTAGCTATTCATGCAGTACAGGTAGTCCTCAACTTACAAGTTTGTTTAGTGACCATTTGAAAATACAAAGTGATTGAAAAAAGTGATGATGACTGTTTTCCACACTTGGGACCATTACAGTAGCCCCATGGTCACATCAAAATTCAGATGCTTGGCAACTGACTCATAGTTATGATGGTTGTAATGTCCCAGGTCATGTGGTCACTTTTTACAACCTTTTGACAAGTCCACGGAGAAGTCAGATTCATTTAACAACCATGTTACTAACATAACAATTTTAGTGATTCACTTAAGTGTGGCAAGAAAGGTCATGAAATGGAGCGAAACTCACTTAACAAATGTCTTATTTAGCAAACAGAAAGGTTGGGCTCAATTTTGGTTGTAGGTCGAGAACTAGCCACTTCTTAATATAAATCTATTAATGTCTCAGCAAGAATGTGTTTCAGAAATCTTAGCCATTGGAAAAATTAGATGATAAAATGAATCCTATGGTTTGTCACTTCCCCCCCCCCCCTTGATTGTACCCAAATGCCTCTGCATACAATAGGCTGACAAGGTTTGCTAGTGCAGGTATAAAGTATTAGCTACATCATGCTAATGACTAGAAGCAACTGTCTTGTGAGGACAAGCAGTCAGATCTTTGAATGGAGGAACCTGTTTTAGGTTACCTTGAGAAGTCTTTTTCTATCATTTGCTGGCTGGTATAAGCTACATAAAAAACAAGCCCTGCAGCTGGGTGCTCTTGGTTCTATCCCCTCCCCATTTTCTCAGAAAACAAAGGACATTTTAATATTGTGTGAACTGCCCCAAAAAGCTTTCAGGTTGGAAAATGAGATTTTAAAAATCACGTAAAGTAAGATTATGCATCTTTTCTCATATCAAGAGCAGCACTTTCCTTGGGGTCTACTTCAAAAATCAGACAAGGCTGGGAAAAACAGATGGTAGAGCCAGATAGGTGAAGAGATGAAGGTGTTGAGCTGAGATATGGGAGATCTGGACTGAAGCCTGCAGTGCACTGGAACTGGCTTGTACCAGCTTGCAAGAACAACTGTTTAATTTTTCAGAAACAGTGAGCAGAGCTGAGCTGTGATACCTAGCATGCTGATTTGGCACACTACTGATTCAAGCCCACTTTCAAATCAAATCAAATTTTATTTGTCACATACACAGTCATACGTGGTACGAGAATGCAGTGAAATACGTATGTGACCGTTCGCGACCATAGGTAGGTTGGGGGTAGAATTGGAGGTGCTTTGAAAGTTTTTAGAGTGTTAATTTTAAAAAGTTTTTAAAATGTGGTCGGAGCGGTGGCCATGGCTGCCTCCTCACCAGCACCATCTATTTTTATCTTTCTCACCAGATACTGTGTGACTTTGACAGCCATAACTTTCAGCCCAATCTACTCTACAGGAAAAAATAAAAAGGAAGGAATACTGTATCTGCCAGCTTCAGCTCCTGAAGGAAAGATGGGATATACGATTAATAAATGATTAAAACTTGATTTGATTTTTGGTGCCAAAATGATTGCCTGACACCTTAAAAGATTACAATTCTGTAACAATTTTTTAAAGGATTCTGGGGTCTGTTTCAATGTTTTCAGGGGCTGCATGTGGCCTTGAGGCCACAAATTGTGCACAGTCATTTGAACTAATATAATAATTTAAATTTGACAGAATGAAAATTTCAGAACACTCCTGTTACAATTTTCAATGTAACAATTTTATTGATATCAGTAATTATCACCTTCACTTTTTTTAAATAACCACAAACATATAGGACGTCATAAACAGAGGTGCCAAGAGGTCAGGTAATTTCTTCTATTAGTTGGTAGGTACACTGTAGTGGATAAAATGAGTGGAGCTAAGAATTCACTGAACATTTGTGGGATCCTGTATGGAGCAAGTAACTCTTTCATTGCCACATATGTGTATATGTGTGTATATAGAGTTCTATATTATACATCTTTATATAATATATATACACAGGCAGTAATGCAATAGATTAAGGATAGACTCCTGAGTCAATGATTCTGGGACAAAGAGATTGTCAGAACTATATATCGCATGATGTAAAATGAACTGGCCTATGGTTTTCTTATTCTCTTCCAATTTAATTTTATAAGATCACCAAAAGTAATATTTCTTTGCATCTGAAATCATGCTTGGGAATGTACAGAGATCTAGCAGCATCAAATACCAGGAACCACTGTCCACTATTATGAAAAAACTAGGGAAAAATACAAATGTTAGAGAAACATTCGTTTGATTTCAGTATTCAGTAATAATTGGGCTGGATAGCCATTCTTCCTTCATTGTACATCATAATGATAATGGTCTTCAGGTGAGATACGTATGCAAATACTTCGCCATTTGCTGGGTACAAAAAAATAGCTAATCTTTATGAACCATTAGCCTACATTACAGCTCTACAGCAATATAAGGCAACTCATCAAATCCTCAGTAAACAACCTACACTGTTGCCTAGCGATCTTCTTCATCTGGATGATTGATATTTACTTTGGGGGATTTCAACCTCACCAAATAGACCAGATTAGGAAATCAATTCCACAGGAAGGCTAAAATTGTTTTTATTATGGTTGGCTATAATAACAGAATCTTGCAAGTCTGATTGTGCTGCACCACCTCCTCTTTACACTCCAATGAATTAAGGAGCTGTCTATCTGAGCCAAATACTATTCACTGTACATTTAAGATAGCTTCACCCCTCATTGCTTTGGTAATGGAGCTTGCACATCTGTCAAGGTCATCTTTCTCTCTGCAGTGGCCCAGAAGTTGTGCAGATATAAACAAAGATATTAAATAAGGAGATCCCTATATGCTGATCAATCTAATTGTCAACAATGTGGTTTATATTCTTTCTGAACAATTAAAATCTGAGGAAGATAACTGATATTTCAGAAATATAGTGCAATTTTCAGGCCAATATTATATTTCCAAGCTGTTTCACATTAGGTCAAGCGGCCAAATTATACTAGAATTGCCTCACAAGGAATACATGGGCGTAAAGGGCATATGTATGATTCTAAAGAGGCATAGCCATCTGCCAAGAAGCTAAGTTAAGTGACAACTCATTGAGCATGACCTCTGTGCATAAATGTTATTTATCCATTCCTCAAGCTTTATGTGGAAACTGAGCTAAACACTGAGGTAATTCAGTTGCTTTATAATTCAGTATGAAATGGCTGCAATCTTGGGTCTGAAATTAATGCAAAGATTCCAGTGGTGTATGAAAGACCAATCGTCACAATGTTGAATTCAGTGAGACAACAGTGAACTCTTCCTGGGAGGGAGGAAGCATATGTTGTTATGCCCCAGTTGTGTGAATTGTTCTTGTTAGAGCCTTTGTCGGGGAGGGTAACTATTTATTTTATGGTTATTGATTCCCTGGAGTTGCATTTTTGCAAATTGGGCAGCCATATAAATATTTAAATAAATAAATAAATAAATAATATAGCTTCTAGGTAGCCAAAATGTCTCCCTTGATGGTGGACCTTTTCTACAGAAAGCCATTTTATTGTTCAAATAAAAGATTTGTATTATATAGTAGCCAGTGTTACTGTTTGGGTATGTTCAACTAAATGGAATTAAATAGAAGTAAGCCAGACTGACATCTGATGCTCTTTGAATGAAACAGAAAATGTTTCAAAAAAGAACACAAAGAGAGAATAATTATTGAACATTTTGTAAGAAAGAAGATTTAAGACAGACTTTGGCCATGCCCAGATCTAAGAGTATAATGTTTATTTTAAAGTGAAAGATTCAATACCCTTAATTGCAGGATGACAGAAATGAGCTAAAATTTTCACCATAGTCAGGTATGCCCCTTTTCTAGACTTTGTAATAGATACTGAATGACTATTTGGACTTAAAATTGTATCCCTATGGGAAAGTGGCATGAATTAATGTCCATTACTACAAGAATTTAGAGTTCGGTTTGTAAATAGAGAGTTTAACATAGCTTGGCTTATTCTACAAGCCAAAACCCAGTTGTCATTTTTGCTAGGTGAACTTGACATGAATGCATGCAAGTGACATTCACAAAACTTCGCAATTCTTCACCACTAGATTTTCTAGCCTCCCATCCAATTCTATAATCAAGCATCTCTGGCCTGATTTAGTAAGAACACCCCCCTCCCATTTCTCATACGCCTAAATGTAAGGCTACTCCAATAATAGAAGCTTTGAAAGATAATCCCCCCCTTTCTTAAGCCTATACAATATTGCTTTCACCTGGAACCATAAAAGGACCAAGTTCTTCTTTGTGCTTCAGTGGTACAGATGATCACATTCGCTTAATGCTACCTAGTAGCCACCCCCACTTCACAGTGTATTTCCAGAGAAAAATAGACAATAGAAAACATACTGAAGTCACACTATGTATAAAAAACCATCATACAAGCCACACACAAGGAGAAGACCAAACACCACAGTGTGTATTTCTTTTCATTTCATTGTTCTCTGCTTTCAAAGCCTGGACTAATTATATGGAGATTTTTTCCCTCTGTGCAAGAACTGTTTGTTTATACCAGCTTGATTTAATACAGTAAAAGCAGAGAAGGTCAAAAGCCGCAGTATCCTCTGGGGAAAGAGGTAAAATATCTGTAGGAAGGCAGGTGTAATGCTGGGATCCAGATCCTATACTTTTATATGCCCACTGACTTTCCATATTGAAAAAAAAATTGCAATACTGTGTCTGCCATCTTGCAGATTTTGACACGTCCCCTTGTGGATGCCCACAGTCAAATGGCATTTCAAATGCTGCATTGCCTTATTTTATACAATGGCCCTGATGATGTACTGCTGTGTTATTGGGAAGGTTATTTGTAGGTATATCAGAATAAGGGCAATGTGGAAGCATAATCTGAACTACAGCTCCTATCATTCACGGCCATCATGACAAAGATCCATCTTTGGCGCCCTGACATGCAATTAAGAAAATATGATTTTGGAAATTAGCTAAGTATTGAGACTGAATACTGCATTTTCACTTAGTGTTTTGTATTGCTTAGCAACAGGCTTATTCCACAAAATGTTGTGATCTTTGTATACTTAAGGCAAACCTCTTAAATGAAAATAATTCTATGGTTTCCTTTAGAGGAGAAATGGCCAGTAAAAGCTTGCTGAATGAAGAGATGGTTAAGGAGACAGGCAGATATTTGTACTAGCGACTTGCAAATCAATAACTTTTGGAGTTACTTTGGGAATCATATCACTAAGAGTAGATGAGCTTTTTTTTTTTTTTTACAAATGTTCTTGGTATACAATTTAATTATATTTTCTTAGCTCTGACCACTGTACACGAGCTTAAAAGTAGAATTCTGTTTTGTTACACTCTATATAAAATGTTAATGTTTTCTTGTAAGATTATCATTTAATACAATGAATGTGGTTTCCAGACAACATAATTCATGAATAAATATTTTTAAATTTCTAGACACAATTCTCCAGAGCAAGTCCCATTGAACGAAATAGAGTTTACTTTTGAATAATCCTTTCTCAGATTAGACTTACCAGTATATCACCTATTCCTTATTTATCCTATTAATTGCTTGAATCATGAATATATGAATAGTATACATATATTTGTATCCATCGCACTATTCCCTTTTGGGTTAATCAACATAATGAACAGTGCAGTAAAGAAGCAAGAAATAATATACTGAAGAAAGTTAAGGCATGAGATAAGAAAAAGAAACTTCTCTCCTTAGGAGAATTTGAGTTTCATCACACATGACTTTCTTGGTCTTCCCCTTCCACCCAACACACTTTTTCTTCACGTACTTAGTCTAAAAATAAATCTTCATTCATTCTTTTTATAAGACCAAACCATTTCAATATACTTTTTTTGTACAGTACTCGTGACTCACTTTTACATTCAGTCTGCATTCATTTTCTATCTACTCATTCTTGACCGCTTTATACACTTCTTAAATAATTCATTTCCATTGCATTGAAGTTACATTTATGTTTCTCCTGACATCCCCAACACTGTGTTCCATATAACATACTGGGCAGAAGTACTGTCTCATTCAGAGCTATTTTTTCCTTATTTTTATGTCCATTTCTCATTAGAGTTCCTCTACTCACTATAATTTTATCAGCATTGGCATTTCACCAACTGGAAATCAGCTTTATTTAAAAAAAAAACCTGGAAAAGAGGATTGTCCACTGATACAGGTAATTTTGTTCAGTGGTACTTGAATTACGAGGGCTATCCACAAAATAGATTATGCTTTGCAATAGAAAAAAAAATGTAGGAAAAAAAATTATTATATACACTTGAAAGTGACACTTAAATACTACTTTTCAACATATTCACCGAACA
>JAEANM010014402.1:0-14015 GCA_017656035.1 Myanophis thanlyinensis
CCGGCAAGACGAGCATGCGCTCCACTTCGCCAACTAAATCCTGCGATGAAGTGCATGCTCGTCTTGCCGGAGCCGCTTTTTGCCATCAGCAGCACCTGGGCGGCAGGAGAAGAGCTGGCGTTGCCACTGCTGAGCCATGCCAGCCCACCCCCCCGCTCCTGCCCGCTGCCCTCTTACCTTCTTCTCCATGGCTGCTGCGTTCGGCATCCCACTCCTGCAAAGACACGCGGGTGTCAGCGGCCTGTCCTGCTTCGCCGGGTGGCTCCCCGCAGCCCTCCCCGGATGGCTCAGCAGCCTCTTCGGCGGGAGAGGGGCCCAGAAGGGCGCGGAGCATCCCTGTGCTCCGGCCTAGCCCTGCGGCCGAGGGGCATGGGGGCAGCAGCCGCTCATGGTCATCATCCTGCGCCCATCCTCAGCCCCAGCCTCGCGTAGGTTGCTCGCAACGCGCCGATCCCCAAGGCAGCAGCGCCCTTAGAGCGACCCTCCAGCAAAGCCGCGGGAGCTATGCTTCTTGAGGGTGCCGCGCTCTCGGGTACGCTGCTGCTGTCAGTGAGGGCAGAACTAGTTCTGCGGGCCAGATGAAAAAGCCCAACGGGCCGGGTGTGTCCCGCGGGCCGTAGTTTGCCCATGTCTGCTCTATAGGAATAAAGATATGTATGCTTTTACGTAAACCATGCTATTGAGGTTTCATTTTGGATATTATAAGTACCTTTGGAAGTTAGAAAACCTGGATGTTTATCTCAAGTCACAGCAATAATTACCTCCAACTCATTGGTGCCAGTTTTTTAAAACTAACATAAATGATGGATATATGATTCCAAGGCTGTTGAATACCAGATACATTTGATATAGCAAAATACTTCATTTTTCAAATAGTTCAGTTTTGTTATTTTAATTAAAAATTAAAACAAGATAATGATTTGTAAACTATGCTATAAAAGTAGCATGAGTATAGAGATTGTTTTAAATCTTTTAAAGCAATTCTTTACAAAAAGCTTATTGTTCAGTATAAGAAAAAGTTCCACCTTATTACAAGTAGTTTGATTGTAATCCCTTTTTGCACCTTCAGACAAATAAGTCAATGTGGAAACCAGATTCACTTAACAACCATGTTACTAATTTAACTGCAGTGATTCACTTAACAACTGGCAAGAAAAGTCATAAAATGGGGCAAAACTCACTTAATTTCTCACTTAGCAACATAAATTTTAGGCTCAATTGTGGTTGTAAATTGAGGACTACCTGTATAGCAAATATAGATATAATTGTATTTATTAAAAAGCAATCCCTTATTTTAGAGTTTCTCTTTATAATACAGTGTTGAGAGAAGGAAGCTAAATGTTTGAATTGAGTTTTGGACATAATGAAAGATAATGTTTGGATTATTACCTTTATTTTACAATAATTTTATGTGCCAATGGTTATCTTCTGCTGTACATATTATTTTTCAATCTGTCTTTTTCATAGAAAAAATTACAACTGTCATACAAATAGTGTCAGATATGGATCAACAATTATTTTAAACTTTGATACTATTCCTCAATAGAGATGAATGTTCTGATTTTATGCAATTAGGAGACATTTGTTAGAATTGTTCTTTTTTATTATTATTTTTTTCTTGGTACAGTTGGTTGCACTTCATTGTTAGTTTAAAATTCCTTCAATAAATGAAAAGATACTATAAAATAGTAGGTGACATCACTGGAAGTACAATGTAACAAAATATTGTCTTATAAGTAGTCATATTCTTGCTTTGCTTTGTTTAAAGTGACTTATCCGATTCTGAATGATGCATCTTTAAAGACTCTTAAAATCACAAAGAAACTAAAAACTACCCATGAAACCACCTGCCATCAAAGTGAACATTGAGACATATGAGGTATTCTACACAAATCATCCGATGACTCTGCTTCTCTGCAAGTATCTCCTTGAACTATCTAAGGGCTGAGCATGATGAAAAGACCAAGGTCTCTAGTTCTACACTTCCCTTTGTACTGCTCTTTTCCTTGTTCTGACAATTTGTAGTACATTGTTTGATTTCTTTTCAATGTGGTGCTTGTGATTCGGAATATAACCTGAGAAAGCCGTAGCTTTGCAAGGTAACTCTTAGGAGGAAAAAACAAGTTTTAATTGAAAATCACTAAATAAAAAAGTGAAACACTCTGTTTTATTCTAGAAAAGGGGTATTGATATTGCCTCCAAGCACTGTTAAGTAATAATATTGTTGAAACAAAAAATATAAAAAATGGACCAGAATATATCCAGTATCAATATCCAATTCAATATCCAATCAGTGAAAAAAACAAGCACCTTAAGATGCACTGCATATTATCAAATGTTGGCAGCTGTTTTTGTCATTCATAATCATTGACATTAGGTCTTCTTTCATTCATGAGGGCTGCACTGATCTGAAACTGCCCTGCCCCATGACCTGTCAGTCTGTGTACTTTGAGAAACTGAGCTGATTAACTGTTACTCCTGTTGTGGAGCAAGAAGAAACCCTGCAGTAACAATTTGTAGTGTTTCTTTGTGTGGTGATGATGGGGACAGGAGACAGCTTGTTGGATCTCATGCTGTGGAAATTCTTCCCTACTGCCACCAATCTCCAATTTTTTCAGGGGCAAGTATTACTGTTCCCTCTGGTTGACATGGGCAGTAGGCTGTCTGCCACTTTTGTGCCCTTCCACTAGTCATCCTGAGGAATGCAGATCTACTTCATGGTGGTCAGAGCAGAGTTTTCCACTCTGTTACTCGGGATAGGTGTGATGATGAGGTAGGCAAGCATCCCAAGATTTCTAAGTTAACATTTTTCCTTCCTGACATCTGACAGTAGTCTGGTGAGATTACTGTGATAATGAGCTGATGCATTTTCACAGTATGCGCTTTGTAATAAACAGTGTAGTTTGTCCTTGTTTTTCTAAACAGACTTTTACCTGTAGCTATTTAATAAAAAACAAGTATTATAATTAATAAAGGACAGATTAAAAAAGATGTAAGACGCAATAATTTTAGTCCACATTTTTTCTATTTTACATGGAGATGGAGAGAGATGAGAATTCAGTGTCTGCTTTTCTTTATTCAGTGAATCATTTAGTTTGTACTAGCCCATCAAAGGAGGGATAGTTTTTTGGATTTCTGAATTGCAAATCATAGTAATAATAATAATGGAATTATTTGTCATCTTTCTTTATATTTCCTAAAGAATTTGTGAATTTTCATAAAAGTTTAATCTAGAATTATAATAATATCACACAGAATAATGAAATGTTATTCTGACTATCATGCCTGGGAAGTTATAGAAATAGTTGATAAGCCACATAGCAATGGTCAAATGATGCATATGGGAATTACAGCTCTGTAGAAATTAGAGTTGTAATCTACATTAAATTGTAGCGTGTCAAAATAATACATATTTGGATTTATTTATTAATGATGAACACTCAGTTAAAGTTATTTAAAAAGCATGTAAGAGATGAGCTTGCTGTTTCTGATATATTTCAAAAGGTAAAGTAAAAGGTAACTCAGTGAGCCCACCGTCTGGCAATTTCATGAACATAGGCAGAGTTTTCATGGTAGCAATACAGAATATTGTTTCCAGTTCTCAGGCTAGCTTATAGACTTGGTATTTCTTGGTAATTTCCAGTCCTGATCCTAACAAGATCCTGTTTAGCTTTCCAGGTCAATCAAGTTAGATTAGAGCTTGTCTTTCCTAAAATGCAGTTTTGATTGTTTCTAATTAGTAAGCAAATAAAGATGCTGTTTCAAATTCTATGAATGTGGACTGTAAAAATCTCAGAAAATCGGTATAAATTAGAACAAAATAATATCAATCTTATCTCATGCTTTTCTAAAGACTACGCTGCAAATTCTTATAACTTGTATTTGGTGCCAGATTTCTAATAACTTCTACTTACTATATTACAAATGCAGCTTACAATAATCTATGTATTAGATATTAATTAAATTCTTTGGCTATAGTTTGTGAAGATTTTATGAATGAACAACATAATACAATCTAGCAAAGGTTGTAGGAATATGTCAAATGACACTGTATATATTTATGTAAAAATCTTCAGTAGCAGAAATACTATTAATTATTTATGGCCTGCACATATAAGCCTTCAGTAATGTCGCATACTATGTTTGAATACCATAAAACTATCTATACAGCAGGAAAATTGCAATATTTGACTTGCTTGTTAGTTTCTTGGAAGTCTTATCACTTTATATTTAACTACAAAACTATGTGAAATTATATAACAATTTCTGAATTTTGTTAGAAATGACATTGTCCCAATTTAAAAAAAAAAAAAAGAAAATAAAGAGAAACTAAATTAAGAGAAAATGTATAGATTATAAGCACAAATAGGTCCACCATCTTTTATAACTCTTCATTTTGGTAATTCTATTGTGGCAGAAAAATATATTGTTAATTTGCCGTAATGCTTAGTATGTATCCAAATAAATAATGGAAAATGAAGGCAGTATAGTAGATGTGAAAATTCTTCTGTTACCAGTTTCTTTATAAACTGCTATGATCTACAGTAAACAATAGGAAAAGTTTGTGGGCAACAGTGAGTTTTGTATGGATATTCAGGTTTTATTCACCTGCCACGGAATAGCCACGTTATGAAATTTATTCTAAGTACTGGGGTGAAAAATTCATGAAATAATACAGGAATCTAAGTGATTTTAAGGGCATTCTAGATAAAATTGCAAAACATTTTTAAAAGAAATTTTAATTCACAAAATAGAGAGGTCTACTAATATTGTTTTACTTGTTTGGTAGGAAATGTGCGTTTTTAGAGTTTACCATGCCTGCTATACATTATCGTTTTTCCTCAGTTTTTCTTAAGATTTCAAATGAAAGACTGTAAGAAGAAAAACATTTTTAAAATATTTAAAACAATAGGGTTCTTTCTGTATGAAACATTGCCATTATAGATAATTTTTGGCACTCTTTGTTAAATACCAGCTACCACATATTTGAGTTCCTTGACAAAAGAGGTATAGTGATACTGGGAGTTTTAGCCATCTCATTAAGCCAGTTTAGCCACTGGTTTCCCTTTCTTTTTTTACATTCAATATGCATTCGAAAACAATATTTTACCATTTTGTCTATATTTATCATTTCAATAACAACCAGATACATAATAGTAATTCGATACCATCAAGCGGTAACTCATAACAGTGGAGAATAACATATCCCTTTTTGTTCAATTTTATCCATATACCTATTTTAACATTTTTTAAAATTATAAACTAATATTCTTAAATAATTGATTTGCGTAGGCATAGCATAGTATTTTTTTTTTAACTGAATATTTGAGTGAACCTTCTACTTTGGCTTGTCTTAAAGGAGATTTTGCAGTTCTCTGTGATCTCTGTACAGATTTTGTGTGAAATTTTGATAGAGTCTTAGTTTGGTATAGGGTAATTCATTCAAGAAATAGTTGATGAAAGATTTATATTGTGTATTCTGAAGCTTCTCAAAGCTTTGATATTTACAGTAATCTATGCTATCTTTGTTACCATTTTGTATGATTGCAAAAAAATCAGCGAAATCTGTAGCTTTTTAAAAGTACAGTATATATTTATTGGCATTTTTCCATGTCTTTTTTGAGCTATATTGGTATTGTGCTGCCTGGAATAACAAGTATTTTAGATGTAGAAAGTGGAAGAGAATGAGCAGGAAAACTTGCAATATTATAAAAATGTTAGAAAAATATTCTTTGAATAACCAAAAGTAGCTGATGCTGCACTTTAATACTCATAATACTCTTGCTTTGGGTATTTTGTTTCCTTGTTTTGATACAAAATCCTCAAATATTAGCTTCAAATTAATCAAATCAGCTAATTTGCATTTTAACAATTCTTTTCTTCAATACACAAGCGAAATGCATTTACATCCAACTGCTTTACAGTTTTTATTACAGTACAGGTAGTTTTGACTTACGACCAATCATTTAGCAATCATTTAAAATTGCAACAGTGCTGAAAAAGTGACTTACAACTGGTCCCTGCACTTAACAATTGTCCCCTTGGTCACATGATTGCAATCCAGAGCACTTGGTAACTGGCTCACGCTTTCAACGTTTATGGCATCCCACAGTCATGCGATCACCATTTGCATCCATCTCAGTTGACTTCCGATAAGGAAAGTCAAAGGGGAAACCAGCAGGAAAGATCACAAGTCTTAGTTGCCTTGCTTAACAACCACAGTGAAAATGGTTGTAAAATCAGGTGCAGTCACGTGAAGCCTCCCTTTTATTCGTAAGTCTATAGATAAGTTATACAAGCAATTTGCCTAAAGCAAAAAGTAGAAGAGAGATACAAAATTATTTCTCAGCTCTGAATCCACAACTATCCAATGTTTGATTGTTGGCAAAGCAGCAGTCAAACAGAGGTCTACACCTGTGGGCATAGAAGCTTCTGGCATTCCCCATACAGGTAATCCGTGACTTATGACCACAGTTGGAATCTTGGTCATTGAATGCAGCTGTCATTAAGCTCATCTTTGCTGAATTACTGAGATGCTAGCATTCCCAGTTGCAGTTATTAATCAATCCCAGGTAAGGAATGTGGGATGCCTCAGGAGAGTGAGGAAGCCCTGGGAAGCCCAGGCAAGCTATGAGTTTGGGGTGTGCTGCAGTGTGACACTGAGTGGCAGCCGTCCATGGAAATCTCACTACTCATCCAGCCCGCAAGCCCAAGCAAAGCGGCTGAGATTTGGGAAGCCTTTTTGTCCATATAGCCCTCCAGTACACGCAAAGCTCTCTACTTTGCCATTTTTCTCCAGCTGCTGATAGGTGTGGCCACCTTATGTGATATGCAGCCTTCTCATAGAGGTTGCCTTGCGCTATTTTCCAAGCTAAATCTATTAATGTGATCCTTTGGAAGTCCTCTTCAAAAATTTTCTGTACTGGAGCTGAAAATTTTCTGTGCCAAAATCCAGACAGGGTTTTCAACCCCAGAGGAGAGAGGTTTTTAAATTCTCATCCCAGAAGCTCTTTGGGGTTGGCATTGCACAAGGAAAAAAGAAAAAAAAAACTGAAAGCACTTTTTCCCAGCAAAAAGTCAGCTCCATCCCCATTTAGGAGCACTGGAGGTTTGCTTTGCACTGAGAAAAAGAGAACAAACAACACTTTTTTGTCTTACTCACCACTCAAAGTTGCAAAGAGCTCTGGGCAGGATTGCGGCTGGCTTTGAGCTGCAGACAAAGAAAAAGGTGCTTTTGGCTTCCCTTTCTTTTTTACAGTACAAAATCAGCCCCCTATGGCCCAGCAGTGAGGCCAGGCATGCCTCATGAACAGTGGGAGCAAGAAGATGGTGGTGAAGATCAGTCGAGGCAGCGAAACAGAAGGCGGCAATGGGCCTAAAGGGCATTGATGGGAGAAAGAGAAGTCCTTTCTGGTAGTTTCAGCACCCCTGCAGTTAGTTGTAAGTGTGGCTAGACCCACACTTTGATCTCATGACCATGGGGGCACTTCGATGGTTATAACTTCAGGCATGGGTCACATGCCCCTTCATTCAGCGCCATTGTAATTTTACATAGTTGCTGAAAAAATGCTCTCATTTCCAGATAAATTGAGAACTACCGTAGAATCTAAAAATATCAAACATGATGATGCCAAATGCAGTTAAGAGATTGCTGAAATTAATAAAATTTCAGGTAACTTTAATGGGATAGGTGCTCGTGGCCTAACTGACTTTGTAATGCATGGACATCCTTCATATTTCTTCTGCCTCCTTCTCTTTGCAGTATAAACGCATCATAAAAATTATAAGTTTTGTCTGTAGTCATAGGTGAAAGAGATAACAAACAATGGATAAAAATTAGAATATATGTATATTAACATGCTATAGCCATTCTTAGGAATCCTAATTTTATTAGTTTGGATTCATTTATGGCTTTTGATTGGAAATTTTTAAAAATTGATCATATTTTTTGTGAATGTTTAGAATGCAATAACAAAAATGGACATACTATTTCCTTCCATGTTTGGTCCATTAGGTACATCTTTCTTGCTATGGGGTTTTGTTAATTATGAATCTTACTTAAATTCATAAATAAGACAAATGAAGCTGGAAGAAAGCTAGCTTTATTTTATTTTATTTTGGCTGAACTGGGATCATTTATTTGTGCTTTGAAATCTTAATTGAAAAAATGTTTAGATTTCAGAATAGCAAAAAAAATGTTATATTAGTGTCGGAAATATGGAGGTTAATTAACATTATTGGAATATTGCATTTGTATTACAAATATGTAAATACACTTTAATATTAAATCTCAGTCCTCATGGAGTAATAGGTGCTTCCATTACAATCTCTGCAAACTTGTTTAATAAGTTTTAATGTAGCATGGCTTAAGGTGATTTTTTTTACACATTAAATATCAAAACAAAATTAAATGTTAAGCTTTGGATTGTAATGCTCTCTATTTAAAATATTTACTTAAATCTTTAGGGTCAAGAATTGTGATGAAGTTATTTCTTTGATTACTGAATTTATTCATAGTAATATAGTACTTAAAGCACACTCATTTCAGAACAAGGGTTTTACTAACTGGCAGTTTTCTCACATATTAAATCTAATTGACAAAAGTATATGGTGATTTCAAAAATGAAGAGCCTCTGCATTTTGCCTTAATTTGCACCTTTCATTAATATACAGCAAATTACCATTTATTATGTCATGAATTAAATTCCTAACATTTTAACTATAAGAAATTGGACTTATGCCTCGCATTTTGTGCACTTATAATCACATTTTAATAAATGGAAAATTTGCCTGATTTTTCATGGGAGAATAGTGTTTAAAAATGCTTTACTAGCTAATTAACTATTTTGAAAACTTGGGCAGAAAATATTATAGATTTGAAAATTCAATTTGCCCTATATTAGTATTTTGTACTGGAAACAGTTGCATGCAAACTCCATGGTTTAAAAGAACAGTAGAAAACCAATTTAATGGAGGTATAGAAGTTTTAAAGGAAACTTCAAAATATCACAATGGTGCAAGTAATCAGCTATTTTTAATGTAATAACATGAAATGTATTATTGTGGGTACAGGATGTTGTTTTTTTAATTCATTCAGTTTAAATTCTTCCTATTTTCTAATAGAATAAACATTTTTAGTCCTGTGTATCGTTAGGGGGAAATTAGACAAACGATAAAAAAATGAATAATTTTTATATTAAAAGTGTGTACTTGTGTTGCTATATAACTTGAACATCTGCATTTCTCTTTCGTATGTCTAGTTTGTAGTGAGTGAAGAGCAATTTCTGTGTATATATATATATATATATTTATATTTTTACATGCGTATGTAAACACTGAATTCTGAATAAAAGCACCATAACAAGATTACCGTATTACCATTAAACAGCTGAGATAAATTATATCTTGCTATATTTGTTATTTCTGCAAATACTTTAATCCTATTTTTTTAAACAAAATATGCAAAGCTTAAAGAATGGCAAGTGAAAAAGCTTAAAGCACAGGTAGGCAGTCTGATACCATTCAGGTAATACTCATAAATCATAAGACTATACATAGAGATTTGGATTATGGAAATGTTTAATTATGTAGAAAATATAGATTGCCTACTTCTGATTTAAACTGTTCTGGAAAGGAAGTAGCATTTCAGTGATCAAATTATATATGGTATCCATTTTTGTTTCTTTTTTAAGGGTGCAGTTAAGATTATGAACTCTCTGAGTATGAAATAGGGCTGGATTTTATGAATATATTAAAGTCTCTGCTAAAGTGTTTTTTGTAATGTTTTTGTTTAAAATATAACATTTTGATTGTATTTAATTATGTTAGTATATTTTTTTCTTGAAAAAAAAATAAAAGTATATTCTACTAAATTTAAATATTGTGACTACCAATTTATATTGTATGCCTAATCCACTAATTGAACATAGTGTTTTGATCTGTTACTAGAATTTCAAGTAGGCTATGATATAAACTGAGATTTTATTCATTCTTCCTTTCTTCACATTTATATAGCATGATTACACAAGAAATATAAAACACAATAACTACTACTGCTAGGAATAAAAAAAATGCAATATACTCTCCTTGAAATGCTCCAGTTTATGCCCCTCTCTCAAATGGTCAATTGTTAATTAACAATACTGAAGCAATTTACAAATAATAATATTTAACGTTTGAATCATCTTTTAAAACAGTGTAGAAAACAGTAAATATTTTGTACAAATGAAATTATACGGTTTCTGATTATGAAGGATTTATTCACTTTCTCTAAAGTATCAGTAATCAATAGTGTATTAATCTTAAGTATCAAACAAAATTGTTTAAAATATTAAGGAACTTAGATGCCAATCATGTAAATCGAGAACTGTATATCTGCAAAGAGAAGGCTAAATGTCCAACTGCTCTTGAAGCAGGAGAGAATACCACGAGTCACTTTTCATTATGATAATTATTTGATCAGTTTCCAATAAAACTATAAGCCACCTCAAACAATAGGACCAATGCAGTTCTTGTTTAGAATTTACTAGAATTTTTCAATTCTATTCCTTCATACAAATAAGAACATTTGTTACCTAAAAACAAAAGAACTCTAGAAAATTATTTTTAAAGAATTGTATCCTTGCAGATTTCTCTTTTTATGAAAGGAGACTACACAGAAAGCTAAGCTTGTGCAATTGAGTGGGCAGATGGAGTTGCAAGATTTCAGAGTAAAGGTATTGGCAGTAGTCCAGGCATGGTTATCAGGTGATCCAAGGCGATTTACACATTTGCTCTGGAGCATATTTACAATTTATGTGGCCATCAATTATTGAAATTTCAGCTACTCCCATTGCTTCCAAATACTCCCAGTGCAATCAAAGTTCAAAGAATTTTGAGAAAAGAGCATTAACTTTGATAGATTTAATATTGTATGTTATGAATAATAATGTAATTCTTAATACAGTTTTATGATATTATGTGTTAAGAATAATAATGCAATTTTTAATACAGCAGATAATAATGAAAATTTATTCTTTTGGGCCTAATTATTTGAGGGACAATTCTGCTGGGTGACATTGATAAGGCAGTAACATTGGCATGAAAAGGTCTAGCACAAGCTTTTCATACAGTGACTATTCCCACCTAAGTTTATTATGCCCCTACTTTATCCATCTCCAGGAAAGCAATTAAAACCTTCCTTTGACTTTACCTGTAAATTGCAAATAGTAAGAATTAGGATTAGTTTTATTTACTTGCTTGTATTTGCTATAAATGTTAAGTGCATTTTAGATAGAAAGTTGTGATAGAAAAAATAGAATAATCAGCCTGAGGAAACATGCAGATTCACTCCTTACCTGACTTGAATCTGTTTCCCCTGCCTTTTTAAGGATAATTACTGTTTGGCCATTTTTACCCTTGAGTGTCTGCAGTAGAATCATTTACCAGGTACAAGAGCTTTTCTTAGGAGCTACAGTACAGATAGATAAGGCAGGGAAGGACTCTGTTCTCCCTCTACCTCCACATGTACAAATTTCTCCTGTTGTAAAAATCATTTAATCCTTACTTTCAGTTCTATACAAATGAAATGAACATGAATCATGCCCTTTTTTATTTCTAACAGTCTGACACTAGATGGCAGTATTGCAACAAAACAAGTGGTCAGCCTTGTGTTTTCCCCAAATCACGGCATAAAATTACTCCAGTAAATATTTTCATGTGACAAGTCTGATGACTTTGCCTCTTCTCATCATCCACAGTCCTTAACAGAATCAGCTTCAAGTCCTCTTTTGCAATTTCAGCTTTAAATTATTATTCTCCCTCTCCTCCTGACACAATGTTTGCCATGGACCTAATCCAATCTAGGATGCCTCACTGATGATGTCATTGGTGATGCAGGTAAGAGGATGGGATTTTGTCAAGTCCTATTGGTCACCTTAAGCTGCAGCCTCCCTCCAATCCCTGGCCATTGTCCTCCAGAGCCCTTCTGGTTTTGGCAATTGGAAAATCCATTTCTTTCTATTCTGCCTTTGCACTCATCAGGACTGAGCAATCTCTTGGCTCAGAGGCCTGCCACAGCCAGCCAGCTTTCTCACTGCTATTTCAGGGCAAAATCTCTCCCACCCACCTCCACAGCCACAGGCCCAGTAAAAGTTAATATTACATTCAAATATTAACATTTATTTACATACATTTACCTATCAGATTTCCATCTGCAGAATAATATGGGAGAGATTCTTTTTATCTACTAGGTCTCTTGTCAAATGGCTCTGTTTCTCAGGATTGGAGACTGAATCCTTCCCCCTCCCCCCTTCCAGCGAAAGCAGGCACGAAAAGAACTGCCTCCTGTTGTTTGCCAAAGCCCTTCAACCAAGCCAAAAAGGCCGAAAAGCAACATGTCAAGTGTTTTTCAATGCTAAAGTGTAGCGCACAAAGTTGCCAATAGAACTTCAGACTTTACTACATTTCCCTCTCCAATGCCTATTACTTGTTTCTGAGTCCAACTGCTTTTCCTGCCACTGCTAAACCTTGGCAATTTGATGCCATGGCTGGGTGTGTGGCAGAAGACATTGTCCCTTATGCCTTCCATCTGCAGCTGCTCTGTGGAGAAGTGGAGGGAGCTGCCCTTTAAAGCAAGATGGGACTGTCCAGTAAAGCCTATCCTGTTTAACATTTGTGCCCTTTATTGTTTTAGAATTAAACGAGATACTCTGTGGAATTCAAGAAACTAAAGTTATACATATAAATTAAGGAGGACATGAGAGAAGCAAGTTGTTTTTTCTGGTGCCATTAATCCAGTCTAAATTCTGCAGTTTGGTGGCATATGGCATTGGCTACATATAACACTAATGATGTCTCCTCTAATGGTGATGAAATGTTTGCAACCAAATTGCCACACTTAGAGCTCAAACCAATAGCCTAATTGGCTACATAATCAGGCCAAGATTCTGGCAACCTACACATTCTTAGTGAGTTTTATTTGGATAAATGAACAGCTTCGAAAAAAGTGAATACATTAAAATGCTTTGATTTACAAGATAAAAAAGAGAGTGAAGGGCTCTCAAGATGACCTCAATTCTGTTAGATCACATCTCTTTTTGGAACAGGATAGATAGACTCCTCAGAGAAGAATGTGATGTCTTGCCTGAGGTTAGTCAGTGAAGAAACAAATACGAATTTTCTTCATTTATCTTTACCTTGAATATTATGAGAAAACAAAATGGGTTTATAACAGATTGTGTATCTGTTCTTGTTTTCCTTCAGATTGCACACAATAAAGAAATACTTCTTTATATACTTTATATATTGCTTTGATGAAGGTTTTTTTTTAAACGGAAAGAATTCAATTCTAATCCTTTCCACTGCAAAATGCTCCAGTGGCAGCCTGATGCCCTCCAGAAACGTTGGTTTTACAAGCTCTGGAAGTATCAAATAACATGCAGCGTTAATACATTCTGTAGTTATATTCTATAGCATCTGGAGAGCTATAGAAGTTGCCTGCCCCTGCTTATTATAATCCACCATTTTCATTTCTGATCACCTCCTCCTCTTATCTTTTACTAAATTCTGTTTATAGCTGCATGACAGCTTCACAGGGTTATCTTTTTCATTCTCATATCACAAGACAGGAACCACAAACTTCTTTGTACAAAATGTTACTTACCATCACTCTTATGTTATAGTATTGACTATAAAGAGCAGATTTTGGATGGTGCATTTTTTTTTACTTTGAAACTGAAAAAAAAAAACCATTTTGGTTCATAATTTGCACTATATATCAAAAGAACCTTAAACTGCACTGGATTACAACAGGAATTCTTCTTCTGAAGACCCAAGAAGCCTCAAGGCTCCAGCACAGCCCAAAGACCAAGTAAGAGGAAGGTGGTAGAGATGGGGGTTCCATATTTGAAGATAATCTAGTAATACTGGTTTTTGCTTTTTAATCTTTCATCCAGCTGGGTTCTGTGATTATATCCATAGAAATGCCAATAGGGTTAGAAATTAAAAGATTAGGCTCTTATTTATTTATTTATTTA
>JAEANM010014403.1:0-14014 GCA_017656035.1 Myanophis thanlyinensis
TTGTGGTTGGTTTTTAGGGGTTTTAGGGGTTCCAGGGGTATCTAAAGGGGTATCTATAGGATTAGGGTCAGAGCGGCTGCTAGGGCTGCCTGTCTCAGTGGCGCCATCTTGGCATGTTCATTCCACTTTCCTTAGAAAGTCATATGTTGAAAATATTTGGGGAAATAACATGTTTGAAAGAGCTGGAAGTGTGTTTTACAAGTGAGCAGAGAGTTCATATTTTGCAATTCCCAAGATCTTCAGCTCAAGGGTGGGCAACTGTTTGAAATACTGGCTACTTTCAGTTCCTGCAGAATCCTGGCTCCTGTTTGTAAACATAAATGTGCTGGGCAAAACAAGCAAATGATTCACACTAAGATTTTTCACAAATCATCTAGCAATGTCTATGTCCTTTTCTTTCTACCAGTACCTGGATAACCTGTAATCCTTCCACTAAAAATACAGAATACATGTTAAAGAGGCCAATGAAAAGGCTATTTCATGCAAAATCTATTTCATGATGCTTAAATGTCAATTAGCATTCCGTTTACGGGCAGGCTTTTTTTTCTTGGTGGCTCAAAACTCAGTTTAAATCTCTTACTGTAGTCAGGAGAAATAAATGTGAAAATAATTTTTTTCCTCTCAAGGAACAACTGATCCAAAAGTTACCCAAATCAAACTTGATGGAAAAATCAGAGAAAAGGGAGAGCAAGACAGAAATGAATGCCAGGAAAAATGGGTGGGAAATTGTGCAATAGATAACTTGATCTACAAACACACCAACCTACTTCCAATATAGTTGAGAAGAATCAGTGTTGAGAAAATTTCACTGTCGCGGAGATTACATAAAGCATCCTCTTCATGGAGGCTCTCTGTCGGCCTCAGGGTTGTTATTTTTGGTGTTCACAAAAGCTCCTACCAGCTTCTCACTTGGACCAAACTCTCCAAGAACATGGCCAACTTTCGTTCTTAATTTCATTGTGCTTGTCTCAGAGAAGATGGTCCCTGACAGATGACTTCCAAGCAAATCTCAGCTTTAAGGCTGACGGTGGAAAAAGGACATATAAAGTTTCTGGGAGATGGAACTAAGACATTCATGCCTTAATCCCAACTAATTCCCACTGTCTTTTGATTTTATTGCATCACTGAATAATTTATTTTATCTAATCAGAGGAGGGGATGAGTTGTAGGTTCTGAAACAAAAAGTTTGCCCATTTCTGTATTAAGGGAAAGAAAATTGCTTCCTACATTGCACCTAGTTTGTATGCTTTAACTAGGTTCATTCTATTATTTTTATAATCTTATTTTTTAAATCTATATGAAAATTATTTTTTTTAAAAGTATCTCCAAATACAAACCCTTATAGTGATATTGTTGTGTCTATGGATTGAAATATTTGCAAAGTCAAAATGCTAATGAATAACTTAATTCCAGTTCACACATCTTTATAAAGTTAATTGTACACAGCTATGATCTCAATAATTAGCAACGACTGCTTATAAATAGCAGACCTAAATAATTATTATAATAAATCTCAGTTGTAGTAGTTAATAATTAGGTTCCAAAATTTTTTTCAAAGCATCATTAATACTTCACTTCCTAGATTAGCACTGATGGTTTTTAAAGTTTGGTGATGTTGAAAACTTGCAAATCAACTTCCAAACACACCTGGTTGAATTGCATAAATGTATGCATATTATTTTGTACCTGGAAACTAATATCAAGGAATAAAGCTCACACCCATATCCTGTCAATTGTAAAAATCCCAAGCGTAGCTAAATACCTCTTTATAAAAATGCATTTTCTTTTATGGTGTACAAAAATCATAAAGGCGGGATTGAGTACTTGCCATATTTTTTGATGTATAAGATGCACTCCCCCACAAAAAAAGTGGGTGAAAATGCCTCTACATCTTATATAGAAAATGTTACTAAAGTTCCGCCCACCCAATGGCCCATTTTAAAGTTCCGCCCACCCAATGGTCCAAAAAAAGGCTGAAAAACAGGCTGAAAACTGGCCAAAAATGGGCACACAGAGATGGCAATAGACCTCAGCGATCCCTGCAGCCTGGAACAGATAATCATTTGTGGAGGCAGATTTTCTTTTTCTTGTTTTCCTCCCCAAAAGCTGGGTGCATCTTATACTCCAGAGCATCTTATACACCGAAAAATATGGTAATTCTCTTATATAAGAGGAAGATTGTCCTGTTATAAATGAATAATCTAGATACAAGAACAACTATATAAAAATATTTAACTATATGTACAGGTAAACAGCCAAAAGATTCTACAGAAGAAAATTATAAACATTAGCGTCACTCATTTCTTCGGTGAATTTTTCAGCCCAATCAAGTAAATTAGAAATGAACTACTTTCAGGGTCAACTGTACCATTGTAATCAAAATAAAAATTATAAACTGTGTTTGAATAAAGCTACAGTACATATAGTTCTGTGCTATTATTTATCAAGAGCAAGGAACATGCACAGTAAAGAAGATAACTGCATGGAGGTTAACAGGAGTCTCATACCTAGTTACATAAATGATAATTCTATTAACAGTAGATTATTATAGTCTTTGTTCAAATTGATTATCTAGTTTTATTTACTATTTAAGTTTGCCAGATGGTCTTTACTTTCAGTGGTGATGTTCTTTATTTCAAACGTATATAAAATGAGATGACTTAATCCATTTTATAAACCATAATTCCAAACTCTCTGTTATCTTTTAATTTTGAATTTGGCAATTTAGTTACTCTTTGGAATGCGTATAAATATCAAACTGCAAGCCAAGTACCAAGTATGCTTGTTATTATCCTGGAAACACAACTGAGAATAATAAATTATAATTCCACGTCTTCTCATTCAATCATTTTGCAAATTACAAAACTTTTAAAACTTAGCCATATGAGAAATATTGGCTGTTTCAGAATAAACTACAGTTAAGTCATCAACTTACAACAATTCATTTAGTGACTATTTAAATTGCCCTTGGCACATGATTCATATTTATGGCAGTTGCAGTGTCCTCAGGTCATGTGATTAACTTTTGTGATCTTCTGACAAGCAAAGTCAATAGGGAAGCCAGAGTTCACCATGTTACTAACTTAACAACTGTGGTAACGAAGTTCTTAAAATGTGGCAAAACTCACTTAACAAATGTCTCAATTAGCAAAAGAAATTCTGAGTTCAATTTTAGGGTAAATAGACAGAGTTATACAATTTGGGAGAACATAAAACCAAATAAACCAATGGAGATTATTTTTTTCCTTTATTCCTCAGTGCCCTCTAAGTTTGAGACATATTCAAGGATATGTAACAAGAAATATACTTATTTATTGATATACTTTAACAGCCAGTTTGGTGTAGTGGGAAAAGGTATCAGGCTAGAAACTGGGAATATGAGTCCTTATGCCCAAAGCCAGCTAAGTGACTTTGGGCCAGTCATTCTCTCACCCCTAGAAAGAAAGTAATGGCAAAACCATTCCCCCCAAATCACTGCCAAAGTAACTAGAGTTGTCCATGTAATTATCAGAAATCAAGACTGCCTTGATGTGTGTGTGTATATAAACATAAGCACACACTTCAGGTAATGAACAGGAAAGTTACTAGTAATTCTGTAAAATCGTAATAAAACCTTCCCCAATCTGATATCTTCCAAATTTTCCACCATAAATTCTAGTCTGTGTGACTAATGGAAAAATATAACAGGTTTTAAAACATCTTCTGAGCACCAAGTTGAAGAGGGTTCTCCTAATATATTCCACCAACAAACTGTTGATGAAAATTTAACAAATTTAGTAAGCTACAGCACGCTAGAAATTCTAGATGGCATGTAACAATGTACTTATACTCACATATTAAACCATAATGTGATTTGGCTGGTTTTGCTTAACAAGTCATATGAACCCAACCACTATGATTTTTATTACATAGTTTATCTTACTGTGACGTATTCAATAAACCATTATAACAATAACTTAGCATAATGTTCAAATACTACTGTAGTCACTTTTGGCTAGTTTCTATAAGACAACTAGCTCCACAGCACAAAGTATTAAATATGATGATGCATAGAGGCATAATATTCTTATGACACCTCATTTGTGGGTTTTGTGTTTGGGGGGTGGTCAAAATATTTAGGAATTACACATTAAATCAAGTAGGAAAACATGCATAAAAGTAATTTTCCTCAGAAAATGTTTATCTTCAAGAAAGAATCACACACAATACTTTGTTTCCTAAATAAACTTTCACTTCTGAAGAAAAAATGGTTGACACAAAACGTTGCTTGTCAATTTGTCAACCACAGGAAAAAATGGAAGTTTAATAATGAACACTACTGCTATCACAAGAACATATCATGTCTTTTTGATTCTAACAAATTTCAAAACATGATTTGGGGATTTTCAGATGATTTTCTTGTTTGATTTTCTTGTTTAATTAACTGTTACACAAAATAAAAGTAAAAACTTTGAGATATAATGTGGAATGGCATGGCATGGCATGGCATAGTATAGTATTTATGGGGGGAAAAACCTGGATGAGAATATAATAATCTACAGATTGCACTGTTAACAAAGACAGTGTAATCACCAATTGACAAATTTGGGTTGTTAGTAGATATTTTGTTTCTGTATTAATTGACTTCTAATTAATATAATGGACCAAGGGAGAATTTTATTCTATGTGGTCAAAGTTTAATATTATATCTAAACTAGGGACAAAAAGATTTTTCATTTGTAATACTGTATATCTTCCTTTCTTTGTTTCATCCATCCATCTATCCATCAATTATAAAACAGTAAAGACTTGATGAAACAGGGCAAAAGGAAGTGATAGAATTATTAAGTGTCAGTCAGTATACTTCAACGGCCATATTTAAAAAAAACTCCATCAGAAGGTCAAAAATATCACTGAGAAAGGTAGAATTATCAGAGGTGCAGTTGGGACTGGGATTTCAAGGTATTATCTTATTTCTGCCAAAATGACAAGAAATAATCCTTTTGTTTCTTAGTGGTTTACCACTGAAAATCCACAGTATGATTTCTGAAACCATATAAAAAGACTTTACACGTAGCCTGAGGACTGCAAGTTTTCTGTCCTCTTTGATGAATATACCTTAAAAACAAACAAACATAAAACCTAAGCGGTAATAGTGATGTGATTAGGTATATAGGTAGATGAGGTGATTATAAAGCATTGTGAATATGATAAGATGTATGTTATTTATCTTACAGCTAATATTTTTCCAGATATATTTAAGCTGACATTTTCACAATACTTCATGTGTGTTTGTAATAAACAGGGTGATTTGTAAAGCATTGGTATATATCATTAAAGGTGAAACCATAACATGCCTGTCGAATGTCACATGTCCCAATGTTTTGGGTGATATCCCAGCATTCATCCACACCTGACAATAACTATTCTGAAAAGCATGCGCCCCTCCCTCCCAAATTCTCATGTGCTTTTTGGAGACTGCAGTGTTCAAATAGGGTATGCTCTTGCATGGGCTCTGGAATGTCTGGAAATTGTCTGAGAACATGGCATGCTTTTGCATGGCGTTTGGAAGCTACAGAAGCCACAAAAGAGCATTCACGGGAACTGCTCTAAGAATTATGGTCTTGTCAGATTGGGAGCTGTCTAGGGTTGTGGCAGGGCCTGTCAACAGACAGAGAACACTGCCTGAAGATAAGTGGAACATGGAAGATCCTGGGGAACATACGCATGCGCAAACTGTATTTTTCTTTTAAAAAAAAAGTAAATGTTCATAGAAATAATTGTTTTTCTTTTGTTGGGTGGAGTAGAAGCACAAGCAGAGTCAAGTTAGGCATTTTCCAAATCTCCCTGAATGTAACTAAGTCATCACTGTCACCTTGTCATCCAAGACTTCACTAACTCTAGTCCTAATAATAAAAAAACTACATTCTCCATGCTTGTCAAAGCCATAACACCTGTTACAATCCAAATTGTTCATATACTGTATTACTGATTTTTCAGCCAATTATGGCAATAGTGGGACAAAGTAATATCGTATGAGTAGGTGTCCCTTCACCCATTTCACATTTCTGGCATAATGAAATAGAATGCCAATCTTTCTCATATATTCTCTGAGGGTGCAATAAATGATGAAAAAAAAACCTTGTTAAACTAGATGTAGCATCAAAAGAAATATATTTCATATTCTTTAAAATTAGTAATTAATTTTTTAAAATGAGATTTTAACTAAGATTGACTTATAGCAATACTTTTTAAGTGTTTACACAGAAACAGAAATTCCAGTATAGACAATAATTGGGGAGTTTAGCAGCTGCTACTGCCTCTGGACCAAATCAAGAATTGTGAAATCAAGAAATATTTTAATGTAATACACTGTCATTTCACAATGTTAAGCAATCTAAATTTCTTTTGCAATAATGCAAATGGTTTAAATATTTGACTGGCAATAAACTGATCTAAAGTGTTAATTATCTCCACTTATCAGTACTATCACTTCAAACAATCTCCCAAAAATACTGTCCATGATTATGGAATGATCTTGGAATTTATTAAATTAAATTAAATGAGGAGTTACAATGCATATAGAAACTGAGCTCTTTTCAACCAAATAATTGTGCAAATTCATACTAGCTTTGTCTTTCCTATTGAGCAATTTTTTTATGACTGTTTTGTGAAAAAAATGGGGAAAACACATATATCAGTATATTTGATCTCTGGTAGTGTGGAAGTCAATCAAGAGAATACTTGCAGTATCAAAGTGGGAACGCTCCAGGAGGGACAAATGCAGAAGGAATATGGTATAGAGAGTAAAAGAGACACAACAGAGTAGTTTGGCTAAAGGGCACAAGATAGAATTGTGGTTGGTCACACATTAGACTGGATTTAGTGTTTTTTTTTTTTTTTTTTTTTTTTTTTGTCCAGCCAATGAGTCCTTCTCAAGGACCAGGGATAGGCATTATGTTGTTTAATAACATGAAATGTTATTAAATATTGAAACTAATTTCAGCGAGAAGCATCGGTAGCAATTTTTCAACCTATCAATATAATCTAGTATAAGGGAATGCAGTAGCTCAGGGTCGAACTGTGGAGTCCTTGGTGCTTTCTAAGCTTGACTGTTTGTTTGCAGATGCTTCATTACCCCAGCAGTGCTTGATGATATTGCCTAATGATATTGCCTAAAAGTGAAACTTTTCCAAACAAACAACCAAGCTTCGTACCACTACTATCATCAATATTTTCTTTGAAGCTCTTGAGCAAGCTCGCAGTTAGAGCGCTATGGCAACATATTTGGGTAGTTGATATATGTACATGTTGAAAATACAGAGTACACACCCTCAACCTGTATCTCTAGTTCAAAGACCAGCAGCCTCTCTGCTTCCACAGCAAACTTGATCTCTCCTCCTTCTAATAATGTACACAATACATTCCATTTCTAAAGCACATCCACAACTTCCTAAAGCCTTCATCAGCTGCTCATTCTGTTTTTCACTCCACCTGCCTAGACTTTCCTTTATTTTCCACACCCTTAAAGTAAGAAGAAGAAAAAAGCAATAGTAAAAGCTTCCCTTTCTACCCAAAACAGAAGGACTCAGTGAAATGAAAGTAAAACTGAAATATTTTGGACATAGAGGAAACAAAAGACATTGAAGAAGACCCTGGTATTTGAAAACATCAAAGGCAATTAAGAAAAGACTCCAGAGACGATATGATCTCCGGGTACTATCATTGATATCACGTCCATGAGTTTACAAGAAGCAGTCACTGGCAAGCAATCCTGGTGAACTGATCTTCATCAGGTCATGAAGACTCAGAAGTGACTGAATAATTAAACAGCAGGAAACAGCTCTTCCTTTAACCACAAAATGAAATCATTTTTTCCCTACAGTAATGATATGAGACAAAGCGTTAACAATTGTAAACATTCTATGTAAATGTTCCATATAATAACCCAGAGTCATCTACCGCCACTTCAAACTCTTCTTCAAGTTTTTGCCAAGTTGTAGTTTTTATTGTGATGAAAAGCAAAAAACAGGAGGAGAGGAAATAATCATATTGTCTGCATTTATTACGTTTAATTTAAATATTCAGTCAAGTTTAGCATTATTCTGGCCCCACCTCTTTCACACACCTGATCTCCTGCATTTTTGGAGTGCAGTCTCCAGCACACCACTTAAAAGCCAAATGTCTCTGTCTTGAAAAGTTCTATGCTTCTGTAAGTAGTAAAATTATTTATCATTCTAGGCAAGCATTTTAAAGACCTTTTTGCTGAAATACTTCAATATCAAAACACTGTAAGAGATACAGATCCTTTTTTAAAAAAGATTTCCCCAAAAGGATTTGAACTGGGTAATGTACAGGTAGTCCTCAACTTATGACCACAATTGAGCCTAACATTTATATTGCTAAGTGAGAAATTTGTAAAGTACATTTTGCACCATTTTACAACTTTTTTTGCCACAGTTGTTAAATGAATCACTGCAGTTTAAGTGAATCTGGCTTCCTCACTGAGTTTGCTTGTCAGAAGATTACAAAAGGTAATCGCTTGACTCTGGGACAGTGGAATCGTCATAAATATGAACCATTTGCCAAGCATCCGAATTCTGATCATGTGACCATGGGGAATGCTGCAACAGTTATAAGTGTAAAAAATGGTCATAAGTTACTTTTTTCAGTGCCGTTGTAACTTTGAATGGTCACTAAATGAACTGTTGTTAGTTGAGGACTACCTGTATTGAATAAAAATCTACAGCAGAACAAATGTTTTGTAAACACATTGGTTGGAGAAAAGATTCCTTTGGTATAATTGTCAGCACCTGTTTCCTTTGAAAATGCTGTTTATCTTTCGAGACAAAGATAATGCCATTACCCATAAATTTAAGTGCATCAGCTCTTTCATTTTTGCCAACACTTTATTATTCTAATTAGGCAAGCAACAATGAAAAAATAATGGTTTCCGCCCATATTTGCATATTAGTCACTCTTGTACCTGCTTTTTATTTCCTTCAGTCTCCCAGACAGAAACTGGTTATCTATGTCTTTCTGTTAAAAAGCAAAACTGGTTTTCTAAAAAATCCAGAAACATTCCGCTGCATGTACAAGCATGTATTCACTGAATTTTCATATTGAGTATTTTGGCAGAAAAAAATACCAGTGCTATTGATATCCAGAAGCAATATATTATTTTTTTTGATAGGCCAGCTTTATGTCAACGTTTCCTAGTGATAGAGATGAGCGTGCTATTCAGGATTTTCTCTTCAAGGAAAATACCTAAAATATTTTCAATATGGTACAGCCACTGAATGTTCCTGAAGGTTCAGAAAAGGTTTCTTTTGTTTTTAAAGGCAAATTCCTTTGCTGAGCTGCATAAAATCGGAAATCATTTTCCAAGTTATCTTTTCTAGACATGACCTAATTGTGGGCCCAATGCAATTGCACTTACAAAATAAGGTAATACAAAAAAAAGCAAAACCCATTTTTGGGGAAGGGAAAAAAACAACCCTCACTGGTAGTTTATTTAGGAAGAGAAGGAAGGAAGAGTGTTCTTTCCATGCCAGGGAAAAGATTTTATTTCATATTCTCACAGCAATACTTTGCCTTAAAAGGCAATCGCTACATTGGTGCCTGATCGGATGGGAAACCTGGCCAGCTTGTGAAGGAGGAGGCCAAGTCATAATCTGGCCTTCTCAATATGAAAAAGGCTCATTCTGCACCAGGCATAACATTGAGCTAATGGTTAAATCTAAGAATGATTCCAAGTGTATTTCTGGAATAAAGTATATTGAATTAAAGACTCCTTATTTTCAATAAGAGTCACAAAGAGTGGGGGGAGGGGGGAGGGGCAAAACAAAAAAACAACAATTTCAGGATGCGGAGGCCACTGCCACTGCCAGGGAACATTGCAAGCAAATGCTAACAAATAAGTGGGAGTTTAAGGGAACACACAATGATCAACACAACCTTCCTGTGAAAACAAAGGGGGAATAGCACAGTAAAAATACAGGATGCAGATGTTTTAAATTAGTCAAATAAAGATTTCTTTCCCCCAGCTGTTATACTTACGTCTAATCATTTTAATTAAATTTCTGTAGCTCTGGTGTCACATACTTCAAAATGCAAATAAGAGATACAATTTTGGAATGTTCTTCCATATAAGCAGTCTCTATTATATCATGGGTAAAGAATCTAATAATGAATTAGAATAGAATAACAGAGTTGGAAGGGAGCTTGGAGGTCTTCTACTCCAATAGTTCTTTCTTTCTGTTTCCAAGCAAGCTGTTTTTTACATGCAACCTAATGTGATTTTTACTTAAAACTTCTAATATTATACTTTCTCATCTTGCTAATTACACTGACAAACAACAGTGGCATTAAACTAGTCCTCTTCTAATATTTTAAGCATTCCCACTAATGTAAAAAAATAAACAAGAATGCCAAACTTTCAAACCCTGATTGCAATTCAGGAAATATACCGTATATTGTCTTTGTTAACTGTAAAAGGCTTGCATATTTTAACATGCCTTCCATCCTTTCTTATACTGAATTGCACTAAACTGAGCCACAGTTAACAAAGACAAGAGTAGCACATACACTGGGTAAATATAGGTAGTCCTCAACTTACAACAGTTCATTTAGTGATCATTCAAAGTTACAATGGCATTAAAAAAGTGACTTAAGACTGTTTTTCACACAGCTGTTGCAGCATCCCCATGATCATGTGATGAAAATTCAGATGTTCAGCAACTGATTCATATTTATGACAGTTGCAGTGTCCCAGGATCATGTGATTATCTTTTGCGACCTTCTGATAAGCAAAACCAATGGAGAAGCCAGATTCAATTAACAGCCACGTCACTAACTTAACAAGTGATTCACTTGCCATGATTCACTTAACAACAGTGGCAAGAAAGGTTGTAAAATGGGGCAAAAGTCACTTAACAAACATCTTGCTTAGCAACATTACCCCCGGCCTGTAAATGTGAACTGATGGGACTACAGAATAGAGAAAGCAATAGAATATGAAGAAGCTGGGGGTTATAGAATTCAAACAGATAGGCACCTGCCACTTAATATTCCAGATTTAACAATAACAAGAAAGCCAAAACCATCTGGATAATGGGCATGTCAGAACCTGGAGACAGAACTTGGAGAAGAGAAAGAATTGGACAAAAATCACAAAATACAAAAAATGGCAAATACAAGCAGAACGATTGTAGCAAAAGAAAGCAAAGACAGTATCAATAGTGATTGGGTACAATCCTAAAACCTCTGAAGCACTTCTTGAACATTGTATCAGCACTGACAAAAATACCATCGGTCAATTGCTAAAAGGCAGCTTTCCTTGGAACAGTTTATATCCTGTGGAAATAGCTTAATATTATTAAACAACAATATCTGTTTATTCCAGGTGCTTGAGAACGACTGATAAGTGAATAAAAATGCCTAATCCAGTCTAAATATCTGGCTGATCGTGCTGCCAACCATAATAATGTAACTTGTTACACATGGACTCTTATGTTAGAAATGCAAAATGAAGGCAAAGCCTGCTTAATATTCAAACTAACAGGTTAGTCTTTACCAGCATGTCATTTTTTTGGACTACAACTTCTGTCATCCTTGGGAAATACTATTAATAGTCTGGATTAACGGGACATGTTACCTTTCAGATGTCCTGGAAACATGATGGGAAAGACATGAACTCAAAATATACTACTGTGGAAAGTATTAGCAGGGAAATAATTCACTTTTATTTCAATGTAAAAGAACTAATTTATACCACCTCAAGAGATGTATATCCCATTGCCATTTCTCACTAAGTGTGCTGCTCATATGCTGATCAACAGCTACATATTAATGAAGATAGAAGCAGATGCCAATATTTATGTTACAGATTTCCCATTATGAAGGGCTACAGTTGGTCCCTATTGAAAGACAATAACACTGTAAGGATCCCCCTTTATTCTGCATTGAAAAACGTTCTATTTTTTTAATCACACATAGGTTGCCAGTCAGAGGATGTATCAGCTGTGGACAAGAAGCAATGAACTGTTTACAAGAACTTATACAGCATATTTTGGAAATAGAAAATGAAAAAGGAAACTATTCTGCTTCTGAAAAAGTGAGAAAGGATGGCTATACCATCTAGGTATTGATAAACTTACTCATCTTTTAACTTGTCTATAGTCCTTTTACCTTAAAGTAGTAGCTTCAACTATTATCAAACAGCAATAGATTGCTGCACATTTTGCATTTATTTGTATGCATAATTCAGCTGAAAAAAGGCACCGTTAGGTTTGCACATTTGCTTATCGAAGCTATGTTAAATATACCATGATTCAACCAGGCAGCAAATTTTATTGGATTTAAAAATGAGTTGAGAGAAATGGTATAAAATGTGTTAAATCCGAAAACTTGACAGCCTCAAACAAATAAAAACATATTGGTTGTGATACGTTATGTACTAAGTAATAATATTTTAAATATCTGAATAGGTATATATTTTTTAAAAATGCCATTCTGCAGACTAGTTCCAAATGGAGATATCATTTACTTTAGCTTTGGTGTAACAAAAGTACATGCACGGGTCACTTGCAAACAGTAAAACTTAGCAACTGGAAAGAGTAGGAATAATCATATTAAAATAGGATGTATTAAAGGTTATCTTTTTATTAATAATTGCAACAAAAATCTACAGACCCAATTCCATGAGGATGCTATAGTACTGATGACCAAAAATGACCATCTTCACCTATTATTATCCACTGTTCCATCTAAGACAGTTCAGCTTCTCAGAATGTGTGTTCTCTGTTTCACCGTCTTCTGCAGGGTAAATATTTTCAACAGGGTGCAACATGTCAGCTGAGATCAGCAATCTTATTGTTGTTTTAAATTCCCTGGAGCGAAAGAACAGGTAATAGGCCTGTCTTTAGTTCAAACTTGCCTGGTCTTGCCAGAAAAGCCAAATAGGGATGGAAAGAGCTCCAAACTGAAGCAAATTGCTTGGTTTTATGAAAGGAGAGGAAATTCAAACATTTTCCGTATCTCCTTACCACATCTGGTCTCATTCACCTTGTGACTATAGCAACAGGATTCGTACAAGTTGGCCTTTTGGTATTTGTATACTGAAGCCAATATATGGATGCATATGGATATTCTAGTTAACCATCTGTCAACATTTAATCCATTACTGGATAAGACGAGCAGCCTATTATCAAACAACACCATAACATGAAGGTGGCCATAGGCTTGATAGGACTGGCATTCAAAGCAGAAGGAATCTTGAATTTTCCGACAAGATGACTGACAAGGCAATTCAATCCATTCTATTAAACAGTGTGCTGTTTCATTTTTATCAATATACAGTATATTATCTTTCTGGACATACTATAAAATATTTAAAAAGATGGTTTGCTCTAAGGACTTGCATGCATATACAATTCTTAGAAATATAGGGAGTTTCATTCCAAGTATTTTGCTAATTTAAAAGTAAAGATAAAATTTCCTTCAAGCCGGGCTCCATGTTGATGTAATTTTCTTGGCAGCAATACAGAAGAAGCTTGATATCGTTTTCTTCCATGACATTTTATCAACATACTGTTTTACCCTGTAACTAAAATATTCCTCGAAGAGTACCCATCCAAGTGCCTGACTCTGCTTATTTTTTAAGCCCAAGTAAGGAGAGCCAGGGAAATGCCACCTGCTGATAAAATTGCAAAACTTTAAATTTATTATTTACTTTTATTCTCTTTCAGCATCTGCTTTCAGAACTTACAAAATTATGACAATGTAAACAGACCTCATTTTTATTCTAGTTAAATTTTAAGACACCAGAAACAAGAGATCGGGAAAAGTTCAAATCAAAGATTTTGAAGAAAACCTTATTTTCATGAACATAACCTAAATGATGATTAGTAAAATTAATGATGTATAGAGTGTTAAAAATTACTATACCAAAAATAGAAGAAGAAAAAAAAAACTAATGCAAATCCCTGGCTTATTCTGTTTCAGTGTCCTGGTCTTCTTCAGCTGCTTCAACTTT